>PISW01006029.1:105835-118243 GCA_004023785.1 Mungos mungo
CACCCCTGGGGCATATGGTAGCTGTTTGGAATATCGTTCTGCCTCAATCTGCCCTTATCAGTATTGAACTTAAAAGGTCAAGGCAAATATTATAGAAACTTTCATGATTTTCATGTGGGTCTCACCTTCCCACTATTAGACAAAATCATTTTTATGACATCTCTCCATCAACACAGTTTGCTTTCATTCCAGGCCATACTTGGACTCCATGGTCATATTCTCAGTTGGAAGTTAGGGAAAATAAGGAATATGGGAGACGAGTTATAGAAGCTGGAGCAGAGTGAGACTATACATTTTAATGCTCAGATAAAGGATCTTTTGCATGGGACATTAATTTTATTCAGTCCGATTCACGGTGCTGAAATACCTGTTACACATGAGGAGCACCAACGTGCCAACGTGACAGTGGGAAGGTGGGAGGGGAGGGTCTCCACGTGGTGTGATGGAAAGGTTTACAAAGAGGACACTCTAGAAATAAGCTGAACTAATTACACTTTGTATCTAGCAAAAGGGGTGGTGAGCTGACACCAACACATATTTCAAACTGTTCTACTTTTCTAGATAGTGCCTTCATGGCTCTCCAAAACCAATATTTATTCACATTTTTTGATGTAGTCTCAATTGTTTATAATTGGTTTTTTTTAACCTTGTTTCAGCAACATATCTAGAAAGAAATTACTTTGGCCTATGTCAAAGAGGTGACTGCCTGTGTTCTCCTCTAGGATCTGATGATTTCCTGTCTCACGTTTAGATCATTCATTCATTTTGAAGTTATCTTTGTGTATGGTGAATGAAGGCAGTGCAGTTTCAACCTTTTGCATGTTACTGTCCAGTTTCCTCAAAACCATTTGTTGAAAAGACTGTCTTGTTTCCATTGGATATTCTTTCCTGCTTTGGCAAAGATTAATTGACAATGTAGTTGTGGTTCAGTTCTGCATTTTCTATTGTTTCATTGATCGATGTGTCTATTTTTGTTCTATTCCCATATTGTTTTGATTATTACAGCTTTGTAATATAGCCTGAAATCCAAAACCATGGTGCCTCCAGCTTTGTTTTTCATTTTCAAGGTTGCTGTGGGTATTTGAGATCTTTTGTGGTTCCATCAAATTTCAGGATTGTTTGTTCTAGCTCTGTGAAAAATACTACTGGTATTTTTATATGGATTACATTAAATGTGTAGATTTTTATCCATGAACATGAATGTCTTTCTATTCCTCTGTGTCCTTGCAATTTTTTTCATCAGTGTATTATAGTTTGCAGAGTATAGGTCTTTCACTTCTTTGATTAGGTTTATTCTTCAGTATCTTATTGTTTTTGTTGCATTGGTAAATGGGATTGATTTCTTAATTTCTCTTTCTTCTGTTTCATTATTAGTGTCTAGAAATGCCTTCCTCCATGGTCTTCTGTTAAGTTTCTCAAGATCCACATTTGAATGAAAACATATGATAACTGTCTTTCATTATTTACAATTCTTGAATCCGTGTTCATCAGGGATATTGGTCTACATTTCTCCTTTTTAGTGGAATCTTTGTCTAGGTTTGGTGTCAAGGTAATGCTGGCCGGATAGAATGAGTTTGGAAGTTTTCCTTCTATTTCTATTTTGGAACAGTTTGAGAAGAACAGGTATTAACTTTTCCTGAAAAGTTATAAGTCACTCATGAAGTCATATGGCCCTGGACTTTTTTTTGGGGGGGGGAGACTTTATTACTGATTCAAATTCTTTTCTGATTTCAAATTCTTGAAATTCTGTTCAGTTTTTTTTTCAAGTTTTCTATTTCCTCCTGCTCTAGTTTAGGGTGTTTATATGTTTCTAAAAATTTATCCATATCTTCCAGATTGTCCCATTTATTGGCATATAATTTTTCTTAATATTGTCTTCTTTTTGTTGTTCTAAAAATTGTGGTTTATTTTAGTTTTCAATGTTTATTTATTTTGAGAGAGAGTGCACACTCATGAGCAGGGGAGGGGCAGAGGAAGAGAGAGAACCCCAGCAGGCTCCACACTGTCAGTGCACAAGCCTGATGTAGGGCTCCATCTCATGGAACCACGAGATGAACTGAGCCAAAACCGAGTGTCGGATGTTTAATCAACTGAGCCACTCAGGTGCCCCCATAATATTCTCATCTGGCTGTTTGAATTTCTTTGGTGTTGGTTTTTATTGCTCCTCTCTCACCTGTGATTTGATTTATTTGGGTACTTTCTCTATTTTCTTTTTGATAAGTCTGGCTGGAGGTTTATTAATTGTATTAATTTTGTCAAGGAACCAGCTCTTGGTTTCATTAATCTGTGCTACTCTTTTGGGGAGGCATTCTATATCATTTATTTCTGCTTTAATCTTTATCTTCCTGCTTCTGCTGGCTTTAGGCTTCATTTGTTTTTCTTTTTCTAACTCCTTTAGGTGTAATATTTGGTTGTTTATTTGAGATGTTTCTTGCCTCTTGAGGTAGACCTGTATTGCTATATAATTTCCTCTTGGAATTGGGTTTGCTCCATCCCAAAGATTTTGGCCCATTGTGTTTTCATTTTCACTTGTTTCCATATATATTTTTGTTTTTGATTTTCCTGGTTGACTCATTCATTCTTCTGGAGCATGTTCTTGAACCTCCATGTATTTGTGGTGTTTCCAAACTTTTTCTTGTGATTGACTTCAAGTTTCATAGCATTGTGCCCAGAAAAAAATGTGTACTATTATTTCCATCTTTTTGTGTTTGTTGAGGTCTGATTTGCTACCACTATGTGGTCTATTCTGGAGAATCTCCCATTTGCACCTAATCTCTTTGTATTTGTTGAGGCCTTCTTTGTGACCTAATATGTGATGGATTCTGGAGACTATTCCATTTGCATCTGAAAAAAATGTGTATTCTGCTGTTGTAGGATGAAATGTTGTAAATATTTCTAAGTCCGTCTGGTCAGTGTATCATTCAAAGCCATTTTTTTCCTTCTTTATTTCATGCTTAGATGATCTGTACATGGATGTAAGCGTGGTGTTAAAGTCCCTTACTATTATTGTATTATTGTCAATGAGTCCTTTTATGGTTGTTATTTTTTTATATATTTGTGTGCTTTCATGTTGGGTGCATAAATAGTTACAATTGTTATATCTTATTGTTGGATTGTCCCCTTTGTTATGATATGGTGCCCTTTTTCATCTCTCTGTTTTAAAGTCTTTGTTTTAAAGTCTACTTTGTCTGAATAAGTATTGCTACTCAGGCTTTCTTTTGATGTCCACTTATATGCGTGATAAATGGTTCTTCATCCCCTCACTTTCGATCTGCAGGTATCTTTAAATCTAAAAAGAGTCTCTTCTAGGCGGCATATAGGTAGGTCTTGTTTTTTGGTCCATTTTGGCTCCCTGTGTCTTTTGATTGGAACATTTAGTCCATTTATATACAGAATAATTATTGAGAGATATATATTTAGTAACATTTTATTTCTTGATTTGTCATTGCTGCTGGAGATCCTTTCTAGTCTTTGTCACCTTTGGTCTTTCCTCACACTCAAAGAGACCCCTTTTATATTTCTTGCAGGGCTGGATTACTGGTCACGAACTCCTTTAGTTTTTGTTTGAGAAACTCTTTATCTCTCTATTCTGAACGATAGCCTTGCTGGATAAAGCATTCTTGCCTGCATATTTTCCCCATGCAATACACTGAATATATCATGCTGCTCCCTTCTGGTACCCAAGTTTCTATTGAGAAATCTATAGCTAGCCTTATGAGTATTCCCCTGTGAGTTAAAGACTTCTTTTGTCTTGTGCTTTTAAGATATTTTTGTTTCTGTAAATACAGTACCTCTTGTTGTTGGCCTAGTTTCTTTGATTTTGGTGGGGACTTTCTGTGCCTCCTAGATCTGGATGTCTGTTTCTTTCCTCAGATTAGGGAGGTATTCAGCTATTATTTCGTCAATTTTCTGCCTCCTCCCTTTCTCACTCTTCTTTTTCTGGGACTCCTATAATATGGATGTTATTATATTTGATCAAGTTGCTGAGTTCCCTAAGTCTATTCTTGTATTCTATAATTTTTCTTTCTCTATTTTGTTCAGCTTCCTTATTTTCCATTATTTTGTCTTCTATATCAATAACTCTTTCCTCTGTTTCTTCCAGAATGCTATTCCTTGCATCAAGCCTGTTTCCAATCTCAAGTTTTGCATTCTTCATTTCTGACTGCTTCTTTTTTAACAGTGTGAACTTAGGGTGGTGGACAAGTAAATCTAATTAGTATAAAAGGTGGATTGAAGGAGACACTGCTAGGCCCCACCCATATCACCTTGGATTCAACTTGACAGGCAATCTATAGTTTGTTTACTACAAATTCCTGCAAACTCTGCCAGTGCACTATTTTTGGCCCTGAGAGCACATTTTTCTGTCCATAAGACAAGCCAGAAGGGCTAGTGAAAGAACATTCCCACAAGCAATCCTCAGTGAATAATGGGTTTGAGTAACTCGGAAGAATGTTCTACACTGCTACACAGAATTCCACAGTGAGATCTGGCTCTAAGAAAGGTAACTGGCTTGGTAATACACAATACTTTTTACAATAGCACGTTCCCTCCTTCCTATTTGTCATTCATGGAATCACCCCTCAGTAAACTACTTTTCTTCAAATCCTTGCTTCTGAGTCTTCTTATGGGGTAACTCAAACTAAAGCACTGAATTTTCTTCTACTAGTTTATTCTCCTGAAAGTCACACCTTCTCTGAAAATTGTATATATACTAGTACAATGAAGGTTCTTCTGTGAATCAATCCTTGCTTCAATTTTCATGGCCTGTCATATGAGAAATGTCTCTCACAGAGTAATACCTATCATTCCAAAATAACTGATTTCAAGGAGTTTATTAAGGACTTTCTGTTCCATCAACGTTGAATAACCCTTTCCCCACCCCCCACCCCTGGTCTTCCCTCTTTTCTAAACTATTTTTAATGTTGGTTTACTTATTTTAATATAAATTATTGTCAAATTGGTTTCCATACAACAGCAAGTGCT
Organism: Mungos mungo; assembly: GCA_004023785.1. Taxonomy (NCBI): domain Eukaryota; kingdom Metazoa; phylum Chordata; class Mammalia; order Carnivora; family Herpestidae; genus Mungos; species Mungos mungo. The sequence continues at coordinate 110,819 of PISW01006029.1, forward strand.
CATCCCAACAAGAGCCCTCCTCAACGCACATCACCCATTTTCCCCTCGTACCCAACCTCCATTACCCCTCAATTTGTTCACAGTATTCAGCAGTCTTTTGTGGTTTGCCTCCCTCACTCTCTGTAACTTTCCCCCTTCCACTCCCTCATGGTCTTCTGTTAAGTTTCTCAAGATCCACATATGAGTGAAAACATTTGGTATCTGTCTTTCTCTGACTTATTTCAGTAAATAATGCCCTACAGTCCCATCCATGTGGCTGCAAATGGCCAGGTTTCATTCTTTCTCATTGCCAAGTAGTCCATTTTATATACAAACCATATCTTCTTTATCCATTCGTCAGTTGACAGACATTTAGGCTCTTTCCATGACTTGACTATTGTTGAAAGTACTATAAACATTGGGGTACATGTGCCCCTATAAGTCAACACTCCTGTATCCCTTGGGTAAATTCCTAGTAGTGCTATTGCAGGGTCATAGGGTAGTTCTATTTTTAATTTTTTGAGAAAGCTCAACACTATTTTCCAGAGAGGCTACACTAGTTTGCATTCCCAGCAACAGTGCAAGAGAGTTCCCATTTCGCTACATCGTTGCCAGTAAATACAGTCTCCTGATGTGTTCATTTTATCCACTCTAAGGTGATATCTCAGTGTGGTTTTGATTTGTATTTCTCTAATGACGAGTGATGTTGAGCATCATTTCATGTGTCTATTGGCCATCTGGATGTCTTCTTTGGAAAAGTGTCTATTCATGTCTTCTGCCCATTTCTTCACTGGATTATTTGTTTTTCAGGTGTGGAGTTTGGCCAACTCCCTTATAGATTTTGGATACCAGCTTTTTATCTGATATGTCACTTGCAACTATATTTTCTCATTCTGTCAGTTGTCTTTTGGTTTTGTTGACTGTTTCCTTTGCAGTGCAGAAGCTTTTTATCTTGATAAGGTCCCAAGAGTTCATTTTTGCTTTTAATTCCCTTGCCTTTAGAGATGTGTCAAGTAAGAAATTGCTGTGGCCAAGGTCAAAGAAGTTGTTACCTGCTTTCTCCTCTAGGGTCTTGATAGCTTCCTGTCTCACACTCAGGTCCTTCATCCATTTTGAGTTTATTTTTGGGTATGGTGTAAGAAAGTGGTCTATTTTCATTCTTTTACATGTTGCTGTCCAGTTCTCCCAGCACCATTTGTCAAAGAGACTATATATTTTTTCCATTGATTACTCTTTCCTGCTCTGTAAAGATTAATTGGCCATAGATTTGTGGGTCCAATTCTGGGTTCTCTATTCTATTCCATTGGTTTATGTGTCTGTTTTGGTGCCAATACCATACTGTCTTGATGACGACAGCTTTGTAGTAGAGGCTAAAGTCTGGGATTATGATGTCTCCCGTTTTGGTTTTCATCTTCAATATTGCTTTGGCTATTTGGGGTCTTTTGTGGTTCCATACGAATCTTAGATAGTTTGTTCTGGCTTTGAGAAGAATGCTGGTGCCATTTTGATTGGGATTGCATTGAATGTGTAGATTGCTTTGGGTAATAATGCCAGTTTCACAATGTTTATTCTTCCGATCCATGAGCATGGAATATTTTTCCATTTCTTTGTGTCTTCTTCAATTTCCTTCATAAATTTTCTGTAGTTTTCATTGTACATGTCTTTTACATCTTTGGTGAGGTTTATTCCTAGATATTTTATGGTTCTTGGTGCATTTGTGAATGGAATCAGTGAATGGGATCTCTTTCTGTTGCTTCATTATTGGTGTATAAAAATGCAACCGATTTCTGTACATGTATTTTGTACCCTGTGACTTCACTGAATTCATGGATCAGTTGTAGAGTCTCTTGGGTTTTCCATGTAGAGTATCATTTTGTCTGTGAAAAGTGAAAGTTTAACTTCATCTTTCCGAATTCTGATGTCCTTTATTTCCTTTTGTTGTCTGATTGCTGATGCTAGGACTTCCAGCACTGTGTTAAACAACAGTGGTTAGAGTGGACATCCTGTAGTGTTCCTGATCTCAGGGGGAAAGCTCTGTTTTTCCCTACTGAGGATGATTTTAGCTGTGGGCTTTTCATAAATTGCTTTCATGATGTTTAAGTAAGTTCCTTCTATCCCAACTTTTTCAAGGATATTTTAAGAAAGGATGCTATATTTTGTCAAATGCTTTTTCTGCGTCTATTGTCAGGAAAATATGGTTCCTATCACTTAATGTAATGTATCACATTGAGTGATTTGCAAATATTGAACCATCCCTGCAACCCTGGAATGCATCCCACTTAATCATGGTGAATAATTCTTTTTATATGCATTTGAAATCGATTTGCTAGTATCTTATTAGAATTTTTGTATCCATATTCATCATGGATATTGGCTTGTAGTTCTCTTTTTTTGCTGGGTCTCTGCTTTGGGAATCAAAGTGGTGGTGGATTCATAGAATGAGTCCAGAAGTTTTCCTTCCATTTCTATTTTTTGAAACAGCTTGAGAAGAATAGGTATTAACTCCGTTTTAAATGTCTTTTAGAATTCCCCAGGGAAGCCATCTGGTCCAGGACTCTTATTTGTTGGGAAAGTTTTTGATAACTGATTCAATTTCTTCACTAGTTATGGGTCTGTTCAAATTTTCTATTTCTTCCTGTTTGAGTTTTGGTAGTATGTGGGTGTTTAGAAATTTGTCCATTTCCTTCAGATTCTCCAGTTTGAGGGCATATGATTTTTCATAGTATTCCCTGATGATTGCTTCTATTTCTGAGGGATTTGTTGTAATGAATCCATTTTCATTCATGATTTTATCTATTTGGGCCCTCTCTCTTCTCTTTTTGAGAAGCCTGACTAGAGGTTCATCAATTTTGTTTATTAAAAAAAAAAAAAACCAACTCTTGGTTTCATTAATCAGTTCTACTAGTTTTTTTGGATTCTATATTGTTTATTTCCTTCCTAATCTTTATTATTTTTCTTCTGCTGCTGTGTTTGAGGTGTCTTTGCTGTTGTGCTTCTAGTTCCTTCATGTGTGATGTTAGATTTTGTATTTGGGATTTTTCTTGTTTCTTGAGATAGGCCTGGATTACAGTGTATTTTCCTCTTAGAACTGCCTTTGCTGCATCCCACAGGGTTTGGATTATTGTATTTTCATTTTCAATTGTCTTCATATATTTTCTAATTTCCCCTCTAAATGCCTGGTTTACCCATTCTTTTTCTAGTAGGATGTTCTTTAACTTCCAAGCTTATGGAGGCTTTCCAGACTTCTTCCTGTGATTGGTTTTAAGTTTCATAGCACTGTGATCTGAAAGTGTGCATGGCATGATCTCAATTCTTTTATTTTTTTTTTTGAGGGCTCCTTTGTGACATAATATCTGATCTATCTTGGAGAATGTTCCATGTGCACTCAAGAAGTAAGTATATTCTGCGGCTTTGGGATGTAGGGATCTAAATACATCTGTCAAGTCCATCTGTTCCAATATATCGTTCCGGGCCATTGTTTCTTTACTGATTCTGTCTAGACGACATTGCTGTACGTGTACTATTAAAGACACCTGCAATTAGCACATTCTTATCAATAAGATTGCTTATGTTTGTGATTGTTTTATATATTTGGGTGCTTCTGAATTTGGTGTGTAGACATTTATAATTGTTAGCTCTTCCTGATCCTGTAATTTTATATAATGAGCTTCTTCATCTTTCTTACAGCCTTTGGTTTAAAGTCTAGATTGTCTGCTATAAGAATGGCTATTCCAGCTTTCTTTTGACTTCCAGTAACATAATAGATAGGTTTCCATCCCATCGCTTTCAATCTGAAGGTGTCCTCAGGTCTAAAATGAGTGTCTTGTAGACAACAATAGATGGATCTTGCTTCTTTATCCATTCTGATACCTATGTCTTTTTTTTAAGGCCTTCGTTTATTTAATGATTTTTTAAAATAGTTTTTGTCAAATTAGTTTCCATACAACATCCAGTGTTCTTCCCCCCAAGTGCCCTCCTATCACCACCACCTCTTCCCCCACTCCCCCTTCAACTCTCAGTTCGTTTTCAGTATTCAATAGTCTCTCAAGTTTTGTGTCCCTCTCTCTCCCCAACTCTCTTTCCCTCTTCCCCTCCCCCTGGCCATCCATTAGGTTTCTCCTGTTCTCCTGTTAGACCTATGAGTGCAAACGTATGGTGATACCTATCTTTTGATTGGACCATTTAGTCCATTTACATTCAGTGTTATTTTTGAAAAATATGGGTTTAGAGTCTTTGTGTTATCTGTAGATTTCTTGCTTGTAGTGATGTCTCTGGTACTTTGTGGTCCTTGGAACATTTCATTCACAGAGTTCCCCTTAGGATATCTTGTAGGGATGATTTAGTAGTGATGAATTCCTTCAGTTTTTGTTTGTTTGGGAAAACCTTTCTCTCTCCTTCTATTCTGAATTATAGGCTTGCTGGATAAAGGATTCTTGGCTGCATATTTTTCCTGTTCATCACATTGAAGATTTCCTGCCATTCTTTTCTGGCCTGCCAAGTTTCAGTAGATAGGTCTGCTACTACCCTTACATGTCTACCTTTGTAAGTTAAAGCCCTTTTATCTCTAGATGTTTTCAGAATTCGCTTTTTATCCTTCTATTTTGCCAGTTTCACTAAGATATGTCATGCAAAAGATCGATTCATGTTACGTCTGAGGGGAGTTCTCTGTGCCTCTTGGATTTCAATGTCTGTTTCCTTCCCCAGGCTAGGGAAATTCTCAGCTATGATTTGTTCAAGTACCCCTTCAGCCCCTTTCTCTCTCTTCTTCTTCTGAAATTCCTATGATACGGATATTGTTCCATTTCACTGCATCACTTAGTTCTCTAATTCTCCTTTCATGATCCTGGGTAATTTTATCTCTCTTTTCCTCTACTTCCTCTTTTTCCATAATTTTATCTTCTAATTCACCTATTCTCCCTTCTGTCTCTTCAATCTGTGCTGTAGCCACCTCCATTTTATTTTGCACCTCATTTATATCATTTTTTAATTCATCATGACTATTTTTAGGATACTTGATCTCTGCAGCAACAGAGTCTCTGCTGTCTTCTATGCTTTTTTCAAGCCCAGTGATTAATTTTATGACTATTATTCTAAATTCTTGTTCAGTTACATAGCTTATGTCTGTTTTGATCAATTCTCTAGCTGTCACTTCTTCCTGGAATTTCTTTTGAGGAGAATTATTCCATTTCACCACTTTGGCTAGTTTTCTGTTCCCTGTGAGTTTTAAAAGCTTGTTATGTGCTCTGCAGCTGTAAGCACTGCTATATTAAAGGGGGGGGGTCGTATACTGTCCATGGCTTGACCCTTCGGGAGGTGTTTTTAGGAGAGTGTTACTTGCTCTCTGTTGTGACTTTGGTTATTTTATTTCCCTACTCATAGTGATGTTTTGGACCCTCTACCAGGTGTGCTTTGATTTGTTCCTTCAAGTGGCCCTGGAAAGGAAAACAAACAGACAAACAAACAGGAAACAAAACCTGTAAATACACAAATCAAACAAACAAGCAAACAAACAAAAACAAAGAACAATCTAAAAGCAAAAAACCAGAAACATCAGCTACAAGTAAAGAATAGGGTGGAGGCAGTGTTGATAGAAGACCATATACAAAGAGAGAAATGACAGGGGCAGGGAAAAAGAAGAAATGAACATTGACCAGGCAGCGACACTAAAAGATTTAATCCAGAGAGAGAGAAAGGAGAATAAGGAAGGAGGTGAGGAATAAGAAATGAAGATAGAGTTACCCAGAGAAACAATATGGTCTGATTATTCCAGAGGAAGAGAAAGGAAAGAAGGAGGTGTAGAACATGCATCAAGAGAATGGATTAAATATGTCTGTTTAAGCGAACCAATAACCAGAGTAACCAGCCTAGAGGGGGGAAGAGATAAGAAGAAAAGGGAGAATATATCTAAATAAAAAGAATTGTCCTAGAACTAATCCAGGCAACACCACAGTGCTGGTCTAGACAATGGGGTCGTCTGGTTGCACACCATCTATCCAACTCCAGTAATTCCCTGGTGCAGAGGGACGTGGATGGGTGTAGGCGGTCCTGCCTCCACCGTGGGACCAACCCCTGAGGCCTGCCTTGATGGTTGTGGGGAGAAAAATGGCAGCTTCTCCAGTCCCTTCTCTGTGGACCAAGTGTCCCAAATCACTCCTTTGGATCCATCCTCACTGTGCCTCTGGCACAGACTGGGAAGTCTTTCTTGGTCCACTGACTCCTGTGTCCCACTGCTTGGTTGGTACCTAAACTCCCACTCCATGTGCCCTGGCACTGGGGAAGCGCCTCCCCATGCTCCCCAATATATGGTCCCAGATGGTTCTGTCCTGTGCACAGCACTTCAGGGGAGGGGACCAGTTTCTCCTGCTGCAGACTGTGCCCTGACCTACCACCACACCCTGAGATGGCTCCCCTCCTCCCTAGGAGTGTGAACAGGGCGGCCAGCCCTTGTCTGAAGAAAGCCCTACAGTTAGAGGCTGGATCCCTCTCTGCCCTGGTCTGAGGATTTTCTCTTGTCCAGATACAGTCCTGTGTTTCCCAGCTGCTCTTTCTCTTCCCTTCGTCTCTCCGCAGAAGTGGATCCTCCCCCACCCCCCAATCCCGGGCCCGTGCCACCTGTTTTATCTCCCTCAGTTCACAATCACACAACTATGGGACTGTCCAGTTTCCCATTTTCTCCCTGGTAGATGCAGTCTCTTTTCCTCCCAGACTCTTGGGATTCGAAGTCCTTTAGCTTCAGCCCTTCTTTATTTGAGACAGACGGGAAGTATGGATCCCCCTAATTCTCCACCATGTTGGCCCCCAAGATTAATGTTTATTTATTTTTAAGAGACAGAGAGGGGCTCCTGGGTGGCTTAGCCAGTTAAGTGTCCAACTTCAGCTCAAGTCATGAACTCACAGTTCATGGGTTTGAGCCCCACATCCTGCTCTGCACTGACAGCTCAGAGCCTGGAGCCTGATTCTGATTTTGTCTCCCTCCCTCTCTGCCCCGCCCTCCTTGCTCTCTCTCTCTCTCTCTCTCTCTCTCTCTCTTTCTCTCTAAAAATAAATAAAAACATTAAATTTTTAAAAATGAAACAGAGTGCAAGCAGGAAGGGGCAGAGAGAGAGAGAGAAAGAGAGAGAGAGAGAGAGAGGGAGAGTAGGATATGCAGAATTTGAAGCAGACTACAGGCTCTGCTCTGTCAGCACAGAGCCCAATGCAAGGCTTGAACCCACCAGCTGTGAGATCATGACCTGAGCTGAAGTCTGACGCTTAAACAACTGAGCCACCAGGCACTCCAGATCTTCCCTCTTTAAATGAGGACATAATACAACAAAGAATAATAGAAAGATTCTAAAAAATAGAAATATGATAGCATACAGTGTAGAGAGCTTGGGACTTGAGGAATGACATGGCAGTCATTTCTCTGGGTTTCCTTATTGACTTTCATATATCCCAGACAGGATG
>PISW01006030.1:0-118097 GCA_004023785.1 Mungos mungo
GTTTTGGACTTGGCCACTTATTTAAGGCTGGTGAGATACGTACTCAAATGGTCATTTCAGTTCCCAGGAGGATGTTCTTTCCAAAAGTTCTTGGTCTTCAATTCAGGAAGACACCTACTGTGACTTATAGGAACCCAACTCTTAGCAAACAAGGGGAGTGGGATTAAGAGCATGGGCTCAGAATTCAGCAGAGTTGGGGTGGTGATTTCTGCCATTTCCCCACTGAGGGCTCCTACAAAGACTTAGGAGCTCAAGCTGGTTTCCTCCACTGTAAAATGGAAATATTAAAACCTATCTAAGTCTTCTGGATTAAATGACATGAGGACACTGTCTCCATGCTTCTAATGTTGATGGATCTCATGGGTCTTGGCGTTCAGCATCAGGATGATCTTTGTTCCTTCTGAGCAGACAAGTTTCATTGTGAATAGAGAAGTCTCAGAAAATGCTTTGCTGTTGGTTCCAAGCTTTCTATTGGCCAAATTCATAGCCCTTGGTGTTTATGGGACCATTTATGAGTGCTTAATGCATCTTGGCTTTGGTTATGTTTTAGCTTTACATCCTTATTTTGAATGTTTTGCAGGAAAGAGTAGCAAGCACTTTCAATGCATCAGCATGAAGAATGAAGAAATCGTTGGCAACACTTCCTATTTGGACTCCTGCACATTTGGTCAATGTATCAGCCCAGTGTTCATCTTTCTATAGCTTTTCTCTAGTTTTAAGTCATAAGAATGTGTCTGAGTTTCACTATAGAAGGAAATACTGTTCAGAGAGGCTTTGACAGAATAGCCAACTACTACAGAAGTAAATCCAGCCCATCCAGAGTCAGCACTACCAAACTATAAAAATCCAACCAGAAGCTGAAACTTAACCATCCACCCACAAAGCCCTAGGGAGAGGAGATGCAGTCCTGCCATGCATGACTCTAGATGAGCAACTTGGCTTCTGAGCAGTTCTCTCATCTATAAAAGCATCACCAGCACACTCCACTCCAGATTTATGGGATCATGAATCTCAAAGGATGAAGAACATTAAGAGCTAGGACAGTCCAGTCTGTACCGAGAACCATGCCAGCAGACCCTTGGATAGGTCTCAGCTAGTTCCCAGTGGGAAACACACATGGAAAGAGATTGGGTAGATCCGTGTTTCCAGAGAGATTTAAAAAAAAAAAAATCAAGAACGAGCTGGAAAAACACCTCAGATGCAGATGTGAGACTGCAGAAACAGTCCATTAGGAGAGCAATGGAAGCCACATTATTGGGTTTTATCGATAAGCAGCCTGGAGAACATGGAGGGGTGAGGGTTTACATCAGACCCTAGATCAGACCTGGGCCTAGAGCACAAGTAACCCAATTAGTTTCCTCCAACTCTGTCTTAAGCCTACAGCAGAGCTTAGATTCAAGCTGGGTTGTGATTCAAGCCATTAACCTTATTGGCTAAAAGACGAGCTCACATTAACTAAAACTGCCCCTGCCTGGTCATTGAGAGGGGCGTTGATAGCCATCCACTTAAGGAGGTGTATTAGAAGATCAGATCCAAGTGCAAACCAAACTCCTGAGCCAAACGGAGTTGGAGCTGGGTAGGGGTTGTCAATGCATCAGTCCTCAGCCCTAAATCTGGATAGATTTCCCCATTGGCAAGACCTTATTTGAGGTGCTGTCAGTGTCACAGAACTTCATTGGCCTTGAGTCAGTTCTGCTGACTCACCCCCAGATGTCTGACTACACCCCATAACAGCTGCCCCTACCATGGTCATGTTTTTCTAGCCTCATCATGTTGGCTCTCCCACCTAGTCTCTCCACACCAACCAAATGGGCCTCCTTCCAGTCCTGCTCATTTGTCTAAAGACACTCCCTTCTCTACTATTTGCTGCTTAAACCCTACCCATCCTTCCTTTTCCAGCTCAAGGGTACCTCCCCATAGTTCTGAATTCTCACAGGTCAGACAGCCTGCTATAGATCTTCTAGTACTAGATGCCCATCCTTCATAGAACGGGTATAGTTAGAGCCCGAGATTGGTCTATAAACAGATGTAACTAGACTGTGCCAAGGCAACAGATATCCGATACACTGCCTGGCATAGCGATGCTCACATTGCACAAACCGGTGCCATGGAGAAGTCAGAAGACAAGTTCTAGTCAACTCTGTCACTAGGCTTTTTTTTTTTTTTTTTAAAACCAGAGTCCCTCCAAGGTGACGTCTTTATAGATACACAACTGTGTGGTTCCAAGTGGATTTCTCATGCCTAGGCTTTGATTTCCTACCAGTAAAATGGAGTCTGATGAAAAGTTAGCATGGCCTTTCATGCTCTTAGCACGGAAACTTTATAACCATATCCTGTCCTTTGCCCTACCCACTCCTACAAAGCTCCAAAGGAAGTTAGGGGTCCTAAACAGGTGACAGAAGGCAAAGCAATACAAGAAGGGGCATTAGTCAAGACCTTCAGTACACAAATCCAGTATAGAGTTGGAGCCATGAATAGTATTTACTTTAAGTTATCTTCAAACCATAGCAGCTACAGATCTTATTCGGAGTCCACAATCTTGTTCCTATTTTGAGAGCAAAGGATGAGCCAGTGCAAACTGTTTGAACTGGGGGAGAGGGAATTGTATAGCTTCTTTCCAGGTATATTTAGTTTCCCCACAAAACTTCATCCACCAGGAGTGAGACTGGCCTGAGATCTTTGGGAGGAGGGAGATGAACATCTGAAGGATATGGAGAGTTTAGAATGAACAAGTCAGCCCTTAGAAAGACTAAGGTTTTGAAAGCGCTTGAAACCATGGAATGATTATGGGAACCAAGGGATGACAATCGACAGAAGACAAAAAGGAGTCCTGTCTGCAAAAGGAAGTCCTCAGCAAGTAGTTCATCAGACCTGGGCTAGCCCTAGGATTCTGGCTTATTTGATTGTAGGATTCAGAGTATTCAACAGTGTTGCTTGGTCTATCCCTGGCTTCGTGTCCTAGTGGAAACTTTCTCACATACTTTCCCTTATCAAAAGGAAGGTCCTTCGTGTTCTAACATGAACCCCTCTTGTTTCTGGTAGCCAGGGCTAACTAGCTGGCTCATGATCCAAGACCATAGGGTTTTTTGTGGTTCCAGGATTCAATCCAGGATACCATGTTGCATTTAATGGCTGTGTCTCCATCCCCTTTAATCTGACAGTTCCTCAGTCTTTTCTTGTCTTGTGACTTTTAAGAGTTTGACTCTGCTATTTTGTGGAAAGTCCTTTGTAAAGGACTTTATGTTCTCATAATTGAGGCTATGCATCTTGGGGAAAGATACTGCAGAAATGTGGTGTCCTTCCCAGAGCATATCAGAAGGTATAATGACATCAGCAGGCATCATGGATGAGGTTAACCAGGAGTTTTTGGTTAAAGCAGGGTCTTCCTGGGTTAAGTCCCCTTTGTAATTACCAAATATTTGGGCAGAAAATACTGAAATATGAAAATAATTTAAGTTTTTGCTCACTTATCTATGTGTCAGGATACTAGGTCAGCTTTTCAGGACAAGTAGTACTCTTCCAGGCAGAGACCCAAGTTAATAAATGGTTTCTCCAAGTCCTTAACCATCCTGGTCTTTGGAGATACTTTGTATGAATCTTTTGACTCTTAAATTTTCTTTATACCCTTGGCCCAGCTTTCCCTTAACATTACAGCTATCAAAAGCAAGTAGTTAGCCCCAGTACGATGTTGTTAAGCTACAAGATCCTTTTCTATTTGATTATCAAATACTGGTTAGCTATGAAAGTAGACAAAAATAAAGATAAGACTGGAATAATTTTGCTTTAGTGACCAAAGTCTCCAGGTATTAACTACCAACAACTCTACAAGGTCCTTTTCAGGCACTTGCTGATTCCCTTCAAGGCTAGAAATGAGAAGATTACAAATTTCTAGTAGACAAGTTATCAGTACTATGATACCCCATAAGATTCTAAGGTGAACCCATTTGCAAAAACACTTTAGGCAGCTATATTTGCTCCTGGAATTACAGAAGTGAAGGAGAAAAATATCCTTGTAGATGAGGAGTATAGTTAAGTACTAGAGCATAAGAGCATGGATTAATAGATTTACATCTACAGAGAAATTATTAGGGTAGCACACCAGTATGGACATCTCCTGGTGGATAGTTTACCAGTGATTCAGAAAAAAAAGACCTTGTTTTTATTAACATTGGCTTTATTAACATTGGCTTAACACTTACATCAACACTGTCATCTTATTCTGGTCTATTTTCCAGTTTCACTAAAATTAATTTCAGGGATAGATCAAAACAGACCAAGAACACCTTTCCCACATTTAAGTTGTTAGGACTTAGAACTTTTAATTTCTACAGAAGTCAAAATTGCCAAAATTACTTCAAACTTGAACTCTTATTATTACAGCTTAGAATAGTAGAGTTTACTTTCTCAGTATAATGTTGTCAAATAGTATTCTATGCAGTATTTGGGACATCCTTATACTAGAAGTTTTCTGAAAGTTAAGCTTCATTGGGAGTTCTGGGTTTTTGCTAAATCTGGCAACTCTAGATTTAGTATCGAGACCATTCAATGCTAAGAGTGGATGTTCAGTTGTGGGTGTTTGGAGGCAGATCAAGGGAAAGACTATTAAATATGGTAGCTCTTTTTGCTATAGGGGAAGTATAGGAGATATGGAAATGCATGAACGTGGCACAAGAGCTGGCTTAATGCTAGGTTCCTCTAGGTGGGCACCTGGCTCCAGAGCCACTCATGGGCTGCCAAGGGCTTTGCTAGATAAGCATCATGGTCCAATCGTGCTGCCCCCCTTTTCCCTTCAAGGGTGTAACTCCCCGGGGAACTTTTACACTCCTACCTCCACCTGCGGTTTCCTGGAACACCCAACCAGCACTGGAAGCAAACTGGTTTTAGAGTTCAAAACTAGGACCAGCCAACAGAAGTCATAAGCAGATTTCATTGAGGAAAGTGCTGCCTATGGAGACTGAGCACCTCAGAGGAAGTGAATGAATAGGAAAGTTAGTCTCGTCTCTGGAATTTTAGAAGTCAGATCTACACTAGCTAAGGTGTAGCTTTGACACTTGGTAGGGACCATGGGAAATAAAAGATATCAAACTAAACTTCAACAAAGTCACCCAGAAGGCCTTCGAGGATTTACATTCAACCTGAATGCTAATGAGGCATGCATATGTAGTATTAACTCTGATTGCTACATTCAGGAGGACTTTGCCCATGGACTGCTAAGTCTACAGCTCCCCCTATGACCATGTACCCATTCCAAGTAGATGGTCCTACTGGCATTTCAGAACCATGAGACTTATAGCAGTTCCTTGGCAGAAGGGCTATGTAGAATCCCTTTGGTACCCAGGTTAAGACAGTTCTAGATGGTTCTACATCAAAATGTAGGAATGGAAAAAGCCCATTTCTAGTTTGTCATGATGAATCAAGTGCAGTTCAAAATAACCTATGATACTGGGTGATAATGGATTCCTTTCAATGTAACGGCCTACAAAGTCAGGGGAAAATGAACTAGTCATTAAGTTATACTTCTACAGCCTCAACTCCTCCACTTCAATCTTTGTTATCTTTGCAAGCAGTTTCCTTCACTCCTCTGGTTACCAAGGTGGGAAGAGATACAGGATGTTTACCAGATAGTTTTGAGTACACTCTTTGCAAGGTCCTCATGAGACACAAACAGTAGCACTTAATACAAATGCTGATGGATTAAAAAGGCTGAGAATCAGTAGTTTAGTTTTATGTAGTATTGAAAGTTTAAGAATTCAAATAACTGGAAGTTCCAAAGGCCTCCTTATCTGGTAAGTATGGCAGACTGGTTACATGTTTTCTTCCTTCCCCCAAATCCCAAAGGAATCAAGAGGTATTCATGTAGAAGGATAGTTCCCTAGGAACTGGAGCGTAGTTTCTAGGGAGAAAATGGCACACCTTCCTTAAAAGGAGTGGGGAAGACCAACACCACTCTCTGCAAAAACACATACAAGATGGACTGATCCACCCGATAGAGCTTGCAGCACCAGTTCCCAAGATGTGGGTCCGAGAGGAAGCAAAGGCAGAGTCCCCTCAGCTCCCACTTCCAGAGATCCATACCCACTGAGGATTCTAATTATTCTCTAGGTGGATTTCAACCAGATGCTAGGACTCATAACTGTGAAGAGCTAGAGGCAAAAACAAGTCAACTAAGTTGAGGGACCCTCTGCCTCTTCCCTGCTACCAGAACTTTTACCCAGCTCATGTTCTAGCTTCCACTAGCCCATCCTTTTCATCTGATGATCAGTTCATTGCATTTTGGCTGCATAGACACTGTCCATTTTGTACCTAGAATAACCTTTAAAAACTTAAGCTGGAATCCTTTTCTTCCACTTACTCACTGCTTGAGCTTGTGAGCTTTGTCTGTAAAGGGAGAATTCCACTGCCTACTTCATGGGATCAAGGCAGTAGAGCCAATTGTGTGAAAGCACCTGGAGGTCCAGGTGTGGAGCATAGTTCACTCCATAGTTCAGCAACCTGCCATCATTTCAGGAAAGTACTTAGGCACATGGGATGATTACCAACTTGAGTGATTAAGCTGCTTTCTAGGCACCTTCATGTGTGTCTAGCCTACAGTCAGTTTCAGATCTAGAGTCCTTCAAAAGGATCCAACCCAAGACTCCAGAATGCCCACAAACTTTCAACATGTAGTAGTGGCCTTCGGCTCTTTAGAACTGTACAATACTTGCATGAGGTACCAAGGCTACTTCTGTTGCCAGGGTACCTAGCATTTAGTCGTAATTGAGGGGAAGTCAGAAAGTCTGCCTGGAATTAGTATAATGGCTAATCCACAATCTGATTAGCCTATTAGCACAAAATGCCTACTACTGAAGATCCATAATAGATTTGTAGGTGATTAAGTACTCCCCTTTGAAAGATAAGACAATTTGTACATTTTCCAACAAAAGTAAAAGCTAGTTAGGACTTTCCAGGGAGAGCCCCTCTTGATCTCTTTATCCTTGGGGTTTCTTCTTTAACTTTATCCTATTCTTCCCAGAGGTGTCTGGTAGAGCTATGTTCTAAGTCTGGGTCCATAATCAAGATTCCTTATGAAGGTAAGGTCAAAGCCGATCTTCAGCCTTCCATAACTTATCAGACCCTAAATATACACACAGCATTAAGATACACCCTCTATAAAGGGTGTCAAGAATGGCCGAGAAGTTGCTTAAAGTCCTATATAACAGAGGCAAAAATAGTACTCAGGCTTAAATCTTAACCCACCACATTTGTGAATAGGTCGAGAAAGAACCTCTTCTCACCATGGAAACAGTCTGCTCATGGTAGGTGCTCTAGGGTTGAATGGACCAATAGCACAAGATGCCAAGCAGCTGTCTGGCACTAGAGGTAGGTCATCCCCAGGGAAGAATTTCCAGACCAGATTGCTACCGCACAGCAGAGACCCTATGGGAGGTCTTTCAGATTAGATTGACATCTTGTTTTCTGGTCTTCACCAGCTCTCCCAAATCTGCCCGTCCCCCGCCCCCTCCTGTTCTGTTATCAGCCTAGGGTTAGGGACCGATATTAAAAGGGCCCTGATAAAGCTCCCTAAGTGGCAGCAAGCTGTAAACATTCCCACCGATGCCATTTGATTAACCCGCTGAGAAAATGCCTGAAGGAGGTTTTGGCTTGTCACTGAGAGACAGGCAAGGGTGCCACGGAGCTGTTGAAAAGTAAGTTGGTTGGAGCCACCACCGTGGAGTTATATAAAGCACTTGGCTCCAAGACAGAGGCCTCTGCAGCATCGAATGTGCAATCTGCCAGGGTGGCTGTGGGTTTATGGTTTGATGGACATATGCAATGGGGATGCATTCATAGCCCAGATAAGTGAATGGCCTATTAATGGCAAGCAGGGAAAGAGATAAGGCCGTGTTGAATATCCTGCTCCACATTCCAAAGCCACAAACAATTTGGTTTAAACACCCTGGTTATATTCCATCCAAATAGCTGACTTGTTAGTAGACTGGTTTCTAAATACCCATCCGTGGGAGTGTGGGGGTGGGTAGGATGGGCTAGAGAGAAAGGGATTAACTATCTGCTGAACTCTATTCAGGTGGTTGTTAGAGATTTGAAATTATTCAGGGCAACAAAAAGTCTAAGTATTAAACCACATTCAGGTTTTCCTCCTAACAATAATTTCATGCTCATCCAGATCTTGCAAGGAATATGGCCTGGCAATGGATTTGGCACATTTGCATATGTGATTTAGGAAGTATTTACTAATTGGCTTAGGATACCTCAATAGGCAGAGCAGAAGGGATGGTGTTGGGACAGTGAACCAAGACTTAAGAACCTTGCCAACAAGATAGGATTGGAGTTGAATGCTCCAGATACCTTATCAAAAAGGATTCCAACTCTCTGGATGGCTGCCCAGTTACATTCTGCTTTTGGCTCTAATAAAAAGGGTATCATTTGCAGTGGGTGTATATTGTCCTTTTTGGAAGGCAACTTGGCAGTGACTAGATCTATGTACAACACACTCTTCAGACTCTCAATCCCCTTCTTGGGATTCCATCCTGTAGGAATAAGTGCACTGGTTCAATGACATGGTGGTCGTCCTCTACCTGCAGTTCAACTGCAGGCTTGAAGCAGAGGATCCTCTTCCTGATGCAAGGGTGGGGTCAGAAATAGTCTAATATTCCATCCCAGTACCTCATCATTCAACCCTACTTCCTCTCACACATAGGCATTTGTCAGCTCATGTCACAAGATAGCTTGTACTGTATTTACCTTGAGGCCACAGTCACATCTTTTATTACAGTATAGTTGTTCTATTAGTTATTGTTAACCTTACTGGGCCTTACTTTTTCATAAGTAGGCCTATACAAGAGGAGATATGGTTCAGTACTATGGTTTCAGGTATCCACTAGGGGTCCTGGAAGACATCCCCCCATAGATAAGGGGTAGGGAGACTGCTGTACACACAAGGTTTACCTAGTATTGCCTAGGGGCCAAAACCCCCCAAAGCAGGACTTTGCCTCATTTGGCAGACGGGCGAGTTAGTTATGTACCATTAATGTCCCTTGGAAGGGAGTGAGCCACCCATCATGGACTTAGTTACCAAACTAGAAGAGCCACCTATTTGTGAAAAACCTAAGCATAGGCCATCTGCAAGAAACACACTTTAAATACTAAGACAAATAAAAGTAATGGGATGGTGAAAGATCCCATATGGACACTGATTGGACAAGAGATGGAGTAGCTACATTTTAGGTAAAACAAAGTTCACAGCAAGTTATTGGGGGAAAAGGAACACTAGGTAACGATTCGTTGTAAGAAACTATCCTTAGCGTCTATGCATATGGCAGCACAGAAATCGGAAGGCAAACACAGACCCACAAGGAGGCACTAAGGAAGCTCGATCATAGTTGGGAACTTCAACACCCCTTTGTCAGGGGCTGACCGACCAAGCGGGCAGAACAGTCAGTAAGGACAGTTGAATGAAATAGTACCAATCAGCCAAATCTGATTAAAACTTGGAGTGCTTTACTCAACAGAATACATTCCGAGCGCACATGGAACATTCATCAAGATAGGCAGCATTCGAGGCTATGGAAAGACCAGACCCAAAGAAGGGGAGAAATCCCCTGTGGATGACTGTGCATTTGTGTATTTGGATGTATGGATTACAAACATGCGAAGAAGTTTGTGCCGGGGCACCTAGGTGGCTCAGTCGATTAAGCCTCCAACTTCGGCTCAGGGCATGATCTCACGTTCGTGAGTTCGAGTCCTGCATCAGGCTCTGTGCTGACAGCTCAGAGCCTGGAGCCTGCTTCAGATTCTGTGTCTCCCCCCCCCCTCTCTCTCTCTCTCTGACCCTCCCCACTCATGCTGTGTCTCAAAAATAAAACTTTTTAAAAATTTAAAAAAGAGGAAGTTTGTGGCTCCCTTCCCCTCGTATACACCCTCAAAGAGGTTAACAGAAGAACGTCTGCTAGGTGCTCTGCTTTGGGGTTCACCACAAGGAAGGGTTTAAGTCAAGGGGTCTGAGCGACAAGGACAAGCCATTGCCTCCTGAGCTTGAGGAATGGAGAAGGCCCCTCTTCCCGAAGAGATGCCTGGAGTCTTGCTCCTGAGTCACTCAGTCCATCAGACACTAGACAAGAGTAGACTTAAGTAGCTTTATCTAGCCTTTAAAAAAAAAAGTACATATAACTCACCCTGTCTGCCCACAGCAACTTGGTACAGAAACCACCCAAGCCCTAACAGGAAGGCCAAATTTCCGTATCTGGTCATTGTTAGTCAGGGCCAAGCTGATTGGACCAAGGCAGTCACCTGACCCTGGAGCAGCTTGCCAATTGACTGGCTGATCCTCAAGACCCTAGAAGAGGGGCTGGACCAAAATGGAGGCATCGTTTACCTCATTACCAAATAAGTTAGGCAGCAAGGAGGACACCCGACGTTTGTTTGGATACCAAATTCAGGTCACAAGAGCCTCGAGTAAAGCCTTGAGAGTTCAGAGAAGTCAAGCCTGCAAGCTGCTTAGTGCTGTAACTCCATCCCCACCTGTACCTGGTCCGCACAAGCACCTTTCCACCTAGGATTCCTGGAGGGAGGCCCATGGACAGGAAGGGCACAACTTCAATTTCTGCATTCCCACACCCGTTGTTGACCATTGGGCTCAGGCCTTCTCTAGACATTTGGAAGTCAGTACTTCCTTCACAAGTGACAGAGGCCACCAAGGACTAAGGCAGCAAGCAGCTCTTAGAAAGCCATGATGGGAACACGGTATGTGGTGGTCTTCCATCCTCTTGAGCAGGAGTAAGACAGTGCACATTGTGGGGAAGAATCAGGACAGACCATAAAGCTAGTGTGTAACAGGCCACAAAAGGTGATTTCTTCAGGGATTTGGAAGTCCACATGGGAAGAAACTTACCTACCTCCCAAACTAAGCATTCTCCCTTATCTGGGCTCTAACAAAACAAGTAGCAGTATGTAGGAATTTATAACTCAGTCATTCTATGGCTTCTCAGCCTTCATTCTTCACCATGAAGTGGGCATGTGGTCAAGACTCCAGGGTTATGGAGATGCAGAGAATGCACATGAATACCAACAGGACAAGGCATGGGTGCTTAGGGTATGAACTTCTATAGCACTTGGGCCCTGTAGAACTTCTCCAGTTGCCGATCAGGCTGTAGCTCCTTATGCATGAGGAGCAGCCCACCTATAATGGTCATTGGTAGGACATATCAAGACCATGTCCTGCAGAAGGAAAGACCTACTACTCAAGGATCTGCCCCTATGGGGTATGAACAGGTCTTCAACCCTTTTAGTCTAGAGAGCACCAGTTTAAAGACATCAGCAGGAAGTCCAGGAGCCAGTGCAATCAGAAAGTAAAGAGGGCAGCATACGAGGAGTGAAGACCAACTCTCACCACTGAAGTGGTCCCTCAAAGCCTGGGCCCAAGGGACAGACCAGTGTACTTTATCAGTGGCCTCACTGGGAGTTCATCCTATGGGGCAGGACATTCATGTACATGATCAGTTGCACAACTATTCTCTATTCATGGGTGAGGAAACAGTACTATCTGATCCTCTGGCCAGTTCTAGGAGTCCAGGAATATCAAAAAGTTGCCCACCCGTGGCACACCTCCATCCTGCAGAAGAGAGATCCAGGAGATTAAAAGGCATGAATTAGATTGCCAACACTTCAACGTGGAGTGCACAAAAATCCAGATTTCTAGCTTCTCTTGAACCCAGTGGGATGGGCTCATAATGTGAGTCTGCAGTTCTGCATGGCCTCAGTCTGGCTGCACTAGAGATGGGCTCTCTGAAGACCACCCATTACTCTTGGCCAAGTCTCCCCTTATGCCTTTTTCCCTCACCTGTCTGGCCCCTGGGAGTGTGCACGGGTTAGAGATCCCAGAAATCAAGTTTAGCATTCCTAGCACGCTTTATGTCCTGGAAGTTGTGGAGGTATCAGAAATGCAACTCGAGGGGAAAGGGTGGGGGTGGGGGTGGGGGTGGGGACAATGCAGCTCCATCTTTAAAGTGAGACTTTGATGGGCAACAGGCCAGAAGAGTGGCTTTTTTATGGGTAGCAGGATATTCTGAGTTAATACACTGTCATTTGAGATTTGGCACTTCAAAGACCACCAGATGGCTGAATTTTTTTCTGCCCCAATAACATGGGAGTCTTATCAAGATTTGAGGTATATAGAAGTAATTCGATACCTACCTATAACGTTAGGCCATATTTGAAGTCTTAGTATATAAAGGAAAAGGATTTTCTAAATCTAAGTTATTCAAACTTTTATGCATACCCTTCAAAGTTTAACTGGAGCCTCTTAGTCACTTGGGTTTTCAGGGTAGATCTCTACTTCCACCTAAATAGCTAGGGGGGGTTTTGTAGGGAGTACATGAGGCTTTACGTAGAAGTTGTATCCCAAGCCACAAATCTACTTTCTGACAAGGACCTTTGACATGTACACAGGTGAGGCCGTGCTTGGACAATAGGAGGTCCGAGCTTGGTTTGCTTCCTTTAATGGAGCATCAGTTGCGGGGGGGATTTCAGGTGAGGGTTCCCCAAAATAGAGCAAGAGATTTCAGACCTTGCTTGACTTGAAGGCTCAAAGAGGTTTTCCCTTGGATAGAGAATGGTGGAGGAACCCAAGCATGTGATGTCTAACACTTGCTTTATGCCAGGCACTGGTCCATGGGAAACTGAGTCCTTGTTCTAGAGTTCAGTCTAGTTAGAGGGAGTCATGTACACAAAGAAGGTTAAGTCACTAGGATAAAGGAGACCCTTTCCTACTCTAAGAAGCTTGATAGAAGGGAGGGGTAACACCATGCAGATAGTGTACACTTAACACTAGCTCAGTCCTCACCTCGTCACAATAGGTTGTCTGTGACCTTCAGGGAGAGAAGTTGTGCAGTGTCCATCTGGGCCTTTGCACTGGAAGGGTAAGTTTCAAGTGGAGTTCAGATATCAAAGATGGACCCAGATTAAGGCCACAATAGATACCATCCCCAGTCCATCTCGTTAAGTGTCTACCTCTATTTAGTCCCCACATCTCATTCCCATGAAAGGAGGGCAAAAGAACAAAAACAATGCTACTGAAACACAAGGACCCCCAGGTCAAAGCCCACAGGCTACCAAGCCACAAGCCAAACTTCTAGAACCTGAAAGTGAGTTGTTCTACTGCACCAGACCTTCAGCCCTGCATGGAGAACACCCCGAACAATGCCGGCATCAAGAGTCCCTTAAACATCGTCTCAAAGGGTGATGGAGACACAGGCTCACTGGATAAAGGGTACAGTGAACTTGTTTGCTGGCCTCCATGTTCCCACAGGAAGGAGAAAGACAATGGATTCCATTCAGAGCATGGAGGCCCTGACCAGTAGGAAGAAAATCCTTGTTCTAGGGATGGGTAGAGAGGAATCGGGGGGCGGGGGGGAAGGAGTCACATCTGCTATATAATGCGAAACTGGAAGAGGACCAGAGGCAAGGGGTGATAGGAGCTTCCAGGTGGGAGAAGTGGGTTATATCCTTAGGACTCTTTGTTTTTACGCAGGTTAAGGGTCTATTCCTTCATGCTACCCAAAGTGCTCCAGGGACACACACATGGGGCAGAGTGATACCCCTTTCTGCTGCTACAAAACTGAGCACCTATCAACAGTGAACTCCACCAGGACCTTCCAACCCCAAGGCAACCCAGACCTCAAGCACAAGGGAGCTTTCAGTAGCCCCCTATTTTAACTTAAGCAGTACATTCGGGTTTTGTGAGCAACATTAACTCACGGAGTAGCTTTCATAACAGCTAAATCCTTTTGTCCAAGTCGCTCCTGTCCTCACGCTTTCCCTCCATCCCTCCCAGGGCTGGAACTCTGAGGTAAGCTTGCTTTTCAGTTTGGGAACTTTTCCATTTCCTCTCTAGCTGGTCTCAGAGGTGAAGGAGACACAGAGGGGGCACAGAGAGCCGCAGGTTAGCCTGGAGCCCAAGATGGGGCTGACAGGTCAGGGAAGGCCCTGATTTATTCTATCCATTGTGCCGACCATCGACCCTCATTAACTCGACAAGCTTATGGTTTTTTAATCTTTTCCACATACATACACTATATGAACATTCCATGTTGTTTATGGTCTGTACTTTCATGTTCTGATTGTTTGCCTCTGAGTTATGACCTAGCACACATACTGTAGTACTTGTTCTAGTACTGCCACTAATGAGCGAATAGGAGTTATTCCCCCCCCCCACCCCCAACCACCAAGCAGTGTCAGAAGATAAATCAAACCTTTAGACCAACAAGCATTGCTGGGGCCATATGGCATCATTGTACTGAAGCCTGAACCTGGGTCTCCAGTGTTCGGAAAACCCAAGGCCAACCATGATTTCTGACGAGAAGTCCAGTGGGATAGCCCCACTCACCCTAAAGCTAAAAAACCCTTCCTGATGTATCCAACTTTGTGTTCCCTCCTCCCGCTGTGAAGGGTAGCTCCAAACAAGGATGGGAGCACAATCACTAGAGACCCTTCTTTCTTCAAATTCAACAATTCTCCCCCTTTTTAGGCTTAATACTTCTCCATTCTCTTAAGGAGAGTTGCTAGAAATGACAAGTGTGGAAACATGATCATTTTTGCCCAGGATCAGAGGCCAAGCTTAAGTTCTTGGAAACTGAACCAGAACGTTTCCAAGAAGTTGACTTTCCAGATGCCATGACTCCCACACACGATAACTTCTCCAGTTCCGCCGTCAAAGTCCCTCTTCAAGAGGGTTGTGCTTCCTTATTCAGAAATGGCTAAAGTAACCACTTAGACCCTAGGATGAAAAAGTCAGTTGAACACAAGGTGACCTCATCTGGAACTAGTCCTCAGGAGGTCACATCTTTAGTCATCATCTGATTGGGACAAGGTTGTTGTTGGCAAAGAGCCTAAGTGGGACAGGAGTTCTGTTCTCATCTCACTTTATGGGTTAGGTGAACGTTTCCCAAGTTGGTCCACAGGACCCTGGTTCTATGGTCACCCAGAGGTTTGTGGGTACTAGGTCTGAGGGATGCAGGTTTGCACAGCCATATGCATTCCTTTGCAGGACTTAAGATTGTAACGCGCCAACATGGAGGTGACCCTCCAGAGGAATAGGAGGTGTAGTATTCCCTCAGACTCCTTTGGTGTCAACTTTCCTATGGCAGAGCAGCCCAGTTATAGACCCGATGCATTCCTCTGAAGAGCGTTGCTTGGGAGGTCAAGCCTGGAGAATGGGCATGGTTAAGTAGTTTACACAAGGTCTTGGCTAGACACCAAGTGCAAGATTCCCCCCCTCCTAGTGATACAGCCTGATTCTGCATATCCATCTAGAACATTCCATGCAGGCAGGGACTCCCTCCTCTGCTGAATATTCAGCGGCTACAGTGGTCTCCAGAGCATAGCTGGCAATCTCATTTGTTAAGTTCACTTCCCTATTCTAATAGGTCTAGGCTTCAATTCAAAGACTTGGGGCCACATTTTTTGCAGTCTGATCTATATTTTACCTCTCAAAGGCTGAGAAAAGTTAGGCTACAGTAGGTTTGAGGTCAACCCAGATTTGATTCCAACTCCATTTAGTAGCTTTCCACCCCCGACTATGTATTTCTACATGGAGATGCGGTGTTTGGATCTAAGAGGAGCATCCAAAAGATCTTGAGCAGAACCTTTAGAATCAGGAGATCTGAGTTGGCAGTGCCCAGAAGGGCCAGACTTGGTCATTACTTTCTGTGACAGATTTTACAATCTGGATCACCGAAGGTCTGAAAGAACATGAGCTGCGCCTTGATAGTCTCGCTCAAGCATCTACATGTTCACCTACCAGAGTCACCACCCCCAAGGGACATGGTGACCTTCGGAGTGTCCAAGGAGAACAAGGCATCTAAAGGACTGAAGGAGGACCTATACACAGGCAACATTCCAGTGAAGTTTGATGCCCCATAGAAAGAATTTGGACTGTTCAGCCTTAAGGGGAGATAGAGAAGTCAGCCTGACTCCAAAGACTTGGTCTACGTGGCAGCTAACCATTGCCACCTACAATGCATCATCTCTGAAAAGCTCTGAAGGTAGACCTATTGTTTTTATTAGAAAGGCCCAACTAAAGAACTCCAAGTAAGATAGCTGTCGGTAACAAAACTCAGATTGGAACTCCTTATCAGAGTGTCAGGTCTTCTCCCAGAATTAAATTGCTCTGAAGGACTAGGAAGAGCTTGATGTTGTAGAAGACGTACACTTTCCTGAAACTTTGATCCATGAGCCTGGGACAACATTCCTTCTGTCTTGGACTTCTACTCTTCTACTTAGCAGCCTCATTGAACTTGGGTAAAGATAGGCACTCCTAGATCCTGGTCGCCTTGTACTCTCACTGGGGATTTCCAGATGGAAACTAAACATGGAAGCCCCCAGTCTGACCCAACAGAGCTACTATGCCAACAGATGCGTATGCAAGCAATATGGGCAGAATGAAGGTAGGATCAGATGCTAGCCTGCAATTCCGTTCTGCTTCAGTTGCCCTGGACTAGTGTATTAAGGATTCTACATCCATAGAAGAACTCCTATTGGACTAAGCTTAGGTAAGTCATAGCAGTGGCCCAGAAGGCATGGAGGCAGGTTTGCTATTGGCAGGAGTCAGGAACTTCTACATTGTTCTACACACAGGGGCAAAAAGTAGGGCTCAGGACTGAAATTAGGATTGATTTCCTGGCTTTTGATCTAGCACTTCCCAAGTCCTTCAAACTAATCCCTTAGGAACACAGAGGGAGAAGAGGAATGGGTAAGACCTGGTAGCATTTAATTTTCTGGCAGGGATGGAGGGCAGAGAGCAACCACCTAGGACGGACTTCCTGAGGAGGGCAGAAGGAAGTGAAGTGTTAGCACTGGGCATTCCTGACCCTATTCAGATGAACACAAGGCTGGCAAAAGAACTACCTCACTCTGACCCAAAGGGGGCAGCACGTACCCACCCAAAATAAACATTTTTCACAGGCAAAAACACTAAAGCCATTTCAGAAGGAAAACCCTCTGCTCCTCCCAAGCAGCATTTAAGCCGAATTATTCTTATGGCCACATTCTTGAAGGAGATGGAGGGTCTGGAAAGGTTAGGGCTGTTATTGCCCCTAGTATAGATTGTGGACCATAATGGCCATAGCAATACCAGCTTAAGTGGAACTTTCGCAAATGCTTTGGACAGCATACCAAACTGGAAGGGTGCAGATTGTTTTGGTTTGATTTTCAAGTAAGCTCTCAGAAGGCAGCCCTCTAAGTCAGGCTATGTGGGGAGGGTTACTTCCAGTCTTGGCTTTGAAGGCTACATCTACAGAAAGGCAGGATTGGTCTAGAATAGACTTTGTTCCCAAGTAGGATATTCTTAAGTCCCAGAAGCATCAACATCTTCCCCAGCTTGGTCACAGGTGCTGAGTATAGTCAGGGAGGCAAGATCAGTCCTTGAGTGGGTCTAGCAAAGGGTCAGGAGTTCTAGATGTGGTAGACAGTACCCTAAGATGGGCATATGCATATGGGGGACCATCTTGGTGGCCATCTAACCCCTTGGTGCATAAAAGAGATCACCCTTAGAATCTTTAGTTTGGCAAGAGGTAGGTTATCCTCGGTGGGACAGACCTAATCACATGATCCCTTTGAATACGGGTCTAGAAGTTCCAAATCTGGTCAGAAGTTCAAAGCACAGATGATTCACAAGACACTGTTGCCACAAGGCCCCCTCCAACTTCAAGCTGGCAAAGGATAAAGGAGGCCTCTAAGAGCTGAGTAGCCCTCACCTGACCTTCAGCAAGGAAGAGTCCATCTTGCACTGCAAGGGACTGGTTTACACCCATAAGAATGGGCTCAGAACCTGATGTGCCCTCAAGTCTCCAGCTAAGACCACAGCCCATGTGATGCCATGATTTCAGCCTTGGGATACTGAAGCTGAGAATCCAAACACACACGCCAGGTCAGTACTTACAGAACTGAACTAGTAGATGTAGCTTAAGGCTACATGTTTGGGTTATGCCACAAAGGACCAATGCAGAGTATGGTAAAACCTTGGGTTGCAAGTCATTTATTCTGAGAAATGTCCCCTTATCTTGAGGAATACTCTAAGTTTTAACTTGATGCACAAGCCATGTCTGGCAATAGGAGTAATACAGCCTGCTGCAGGTCACATGATCACAACTGAGCCAATGGTTCTCTAGCTGCGGATTGTGGGTAATCACCTCTTACGCTCAATGCTCAATCTCAGGCCACTGCGTTTGGCAGAAATCAGGGCTTTTGCAGAATGTTGGGAGGTACCTATGATTGGCAGTAATGTACCTTTTGTCCCTTCAAAGCACTTATGGACAGCCCTTTGCTTTTCTAGACCAGAGTAAGCATAGGAATGCTTTGCTTTGTTCTGTCTAGGTCAGGCAGCCTACAGCTAGAGACCCTTTCCTCTGCTGCTATTGCCAGTTAAATGCAGTATATGACAAGGGTTTGTTAATACCGTACTGTAGTCAAAATCGGTGGGAGTGGAAGTCGTCCTACACAAGAACCTTCCTCTGTCCCCCTCACACCAGCCAAAGGTCTTCAGTGTACAGGTTAGTTCATACTTTATTATTTTGTATTCTATTATAGAACTGATCATTTCTGTGTGATTATTTGTGGGTTGTGGGATGAGTCATCTGAATTTCCATTATTCTTATGGGGAAATTCACTTTGATATACAAGTTTTTTGGATTACAAACAGGTTTCTGGAATAAGTTACGCTCGCAAACTAAGGTTTTACCGTACTTGGATAGCCACAGTTGTGATAAATGCGGCGAAGATACAGACACTGCAAGAGAACCAAAGCTTGGCTGTGGGGATGGGAGGCCTCCCCCTTGGAAGTAATACCCTCAGGATGGTACACACAACTCGTCTCTACCACTGTGTTACAGATATTCAAGCCACCAGAGGCTTACGACAATGGTAAGCAAAGCTCATTAGGCCAGGGATGGGGGAGATCAGTTCATTCTGAGGTTAGAAGTGGTCAGAACATAGATTAGGAGGCTTCAGTTAAAGGGGTGGTCTGGCTGGGTGCTGGTTATCTTGTTGTCCATGCAAGACATAAGTTATTTGGACTATCCTGGGATGTCCACTCCTCTCCCCAGTCAGCCACACTCATCCCATGGATGCTAGTTCTCGTTAGACAGGAATCCGAGCTTCTCTAGAGCTGATCCCCCCCCCACACCCCCGAGAAGGGGCAATCTCCACCTGGAAGAAGAGCCAGGTAGAGGACCTACTAGAGGCTGAGGGCTTTAAGCTGGTTTGCTTTTAGGAAGACGTATGTACTTTCTGAATATCCTTATTTTCAGAAAGGAATTTGCCTACTCCACTAGGCTCATCCTAACCTCTCTTTGGTGCCCCCTTACGCTAGGGAGCCCAGCAAGCTTGAAAGAGTAAAGTCTTCACAAGATCAACATTGGGACCAAAAAAACCCCTTTAGGAAACCTATGGACACCATCTGTATGGCACGTGTCCTTCAGAAAGCCAAGGCCTCCCAACTTCTTGGTATTGTAGTGCTATCTTAAGCCTCTAAGGCCAAGTGGCCAAGTCTACTAAATTCTGTATTTGGACTAATGCAAAAGTTAGACTCCAAAACTAATAAGGTGGATACATAGGACCTCAAGAGTTCGCACTTGAGAGCACTTCCATTCCAGAGTCAGAGGTATGCTCTTGCTTCACCTGGAACTCTGCCACCTCAGAGCTTCTCTCCAGTCTAGAGCTTCCCTGCCCCCACCTCCCACATGACCTTATGTTCAACCTCCTTGCTTGCATTCATGTTTTATCTGTGCAAAGACGCTACAAAGACAACCCAAGGGAGGACTCCTACTGCAATTAGATCAAGCTAGAGTCCTTCCCAGCAGCTGGCACATGGCATGTGCTCCATAAGTTCTGGAAGGATATGAAAGCAAGTGCCGCTTTATGGAAGTCTACAGTGAGATGCTACAGCAAGGCTCAGATGAAGGGCCAGAAGTTGATGCTCAAAAGAAAGTTGGAGTAGACCTTACTGGCATCGCAGCTTGCTTTGGCTGAACCCCAGGTGCATAGGCTTTTCGTCTTGTCTAGTGGAGAGTTCTTTCAATTGAAGAGTCCTTTCAATTGCTAGACCACACTTCACATTGTACTGACAGCCACTCCATTCTTCCCCAGGTTCTCGATCAATGCCACACCAGAACTCCATGTCAGGCCATGCATTATTTATTGCTAATGGGAGTAGGGTTACTCAAGGCATCGATGAATCCATTGATGCAGAGGTTTCACGAGTCCCTCCCCCCCAACTCGGTCAGTAGGCAGAGGGAAGATCAAAGGGGGAAGAGGAGATGGAGGATCCGAAGATTGAGAAGTCAAGATCTGGTTTGCAGTCTCAGCTCAGACAGGCCTCAGTTCCCCTCATCTGCACAAAGTGGGCAGGCAGGCTAAGAATCCAAAGGACCATTTTTTTTTTTAAACTATTAAGGCTTGAAGAGGTTTCTAGGAACTGTTCCCAGAGCAGCTAGAAAGGTCCAAAGCAGTTGAAACTAGTTAGCTTAACTAGGTCCGGCGCCTTCAGAAGTGGGATTTTGGAAAAGCTATTCATTTTACAACATCGGTGATGACTCACATACCCAGAGGCAACCAAGTCCAGATCATGCTTTCCATGACCAGCATGGCTTCTTAGACATTTCTGCCTAGGGTAAAGGTTGATCTCATTTCTAGTAGGTTATAAAAAGTAAGCCATGGCTGTGGCCTCGGCCGCGCTCCGGTGCGGGAGCCCCCTCAGGCCGCTGCACCCACCCCGCGGGTCTCACTGCGCGGCGACGGCAGACGGGGCGCCAGGCGGGGCTGCAGACACCATCCATCCTTCAGAGACCCCTGGACCAGCTGGAGTGTGTCTCTATCAAACTAGGAAGCTGGGTTCTTCTGTATTTGAAAGTCCTGCCGGCCAGTGAGCACGTTTCTGGTGAGAAGTTCTCTTGGGGCCTTTAAGGCCATTTTGTCCTGATGCAGCTGTGATTTCTCCACAAATTCTGCCTGAGAACAAAATCTGCAGGAAGAGTGGACAGAGAAGAAATGGTCAGCTCTCAGTTTCAGAAAATGAAAACCAGAATCACATGATTGACCTATTTGTGTGTCTGAAAACCCTCACATCTAATAAGAGTCTGAGATGAAAGTACTGCAAGAGGGGCTGTCACACAGAGGAAAACTGATTTCCAGCCAACAGTGAGATCAGGAGGAATACCGTCCAAATAAGAGACTCACAGATCAAGGGGACAGCTGACCTTCCTGAGAGAATTCTAGAGCCACGTCCCGGAAGAGTGGGGATGCCTGAACCACAGTCAGCGGGAACTGTACGCGGATGTGATACTGGAGACCTATGGGCACCTCCTCTTCTTGGGTCTCCTTGTATCGAAACCAGACCTGGTCATCTTTTTGGAGCATGAGAAGGAGCTGTGGGGTGTGAAGAGACAGGAGACAGTAGCCTCACACCCAGTGCCCTTGACTGAACTCAAGCTGGATACCATGGAGACTTGCTTCCATCTGTTGAGCTGTATCTTCACAACGCACCAAAAGATTCCTGCCAACGCCGTGCTTAAAACATTCTTTTCAAATAGTGTCAACCCGGGAACATCATACCCTTGAGAATTCTCATGTAATGATAAAACAGGTCAACAATAGGGAGAGCGAAGGGCATGAAACATATCCTGACGGCCACATCCAAACAGAGACATCGGCCCATAAGAAGAATCTCACTGCCCGATGTGGTGAACAGTACAAAGGATTAGGCAAAACTTCCCCTTTCAAGTTAGGTATTTCTGTGAAGCCGGGTGTTTCAGCAACCACTCAAATCAAATTTTGACACATAATCATTTGTTGAGAGAAAATTTTGAGAATCAGGAAAGTGACCTCATTCATATTGAAAATAAGTATTTGACCCAATGCGAAAATGTGATTGGACTGACCTTTCACTCCAATGTTTCTGAGAATCATAGTTTTAAAACTGGAGAGGAAAGTGTTAAGTGGCATCAGCTTGAGGGGCACATCAGAAAGAGGTCATCCCAACAAAATGACGAGGCGATTTTGAATGGACATAAAATTGCTGTTTGCAGTGAATCTGAGGCAAAATTTAACCAGGTCCCCAACGTTAACAAACGTCTGCGTACTCATTTGCCAGAAAACCATGTTGAATGTAGTAAAGGTGAGGAAGTCTCATCTCAAAGACCTAAACGTATCAAACAGAGGAGTACACATCTGGAAGACAATCCTTATCGAGAATGTGGGAACGCTCTGCAGCTGTTCCCCAGTGTTGGTGATCATCAGACAAGTTGTGTGGGACAAAAGCCATCCACAAGTAATAAGTCTGGAAACACATTTAGTCAGTCACCAAGACTAGATATACATAACACAATTGGCACTGGAAAGAAAAGGTACGCTTGTAAGGGCAGTGGCCTAGTCTTTCATTGGCGCTCAACACTATCTCAACATCAGAGAATGCATGCTGGAGAGAAGGCCTACACCTGTGAAGAATGTGGTCAAACCTTTAAGGACTGCTCATCGCTAAATAGACATGAGCAAATCCATATTGGAGAGACACTTGACAAATGTCAACAATGTGGCAAGGCCTGTAATAGACACTCCTACCTCAGAACACGGCACAGCATCCATATTGGAAAGAAACAGTACCAGAGTCAAGAATGTAGCCATGCCGTTAAAGGGAAATCCAACGTCACTTATCACAGGGTTGTCACTGAAGAGAAACCTTACCAATGTAAAGAATGTGACAAGGCCTTTTGCGAGCACTCACACCTTACTGAACAGAGTTCATACTAGAGAAGAACCTTACAAATGTGAAGAGTGTGGCAAGACCTTTAGCCAGAACTCAAGCCTTACTCAACATCACAGAACTCATAATGCATAGAAACCTTACAAATGTCACGAATGTGGCAAGGCCTTTTGCTTGAAGTCACACCTTACTCGACATCACAGAATTCATGCTGGAGGGAAACCTTACAAATGTCAAGAATGTGGCAAGTCCTTTAGCCGGCACTCACTTCTTACTCGACATCACAGAATTCATATTCGAGAAAAACCTTACAACTGTCAAGAATGTGGCCAGGCCTTTCCCTGGCCATCAAAACTTTCCAAACATCACAGAATTCATGTAAGAGAGAACCCTGAAAAATAGTAAAAGAATTTCAGTGCCTGTAAGTGGCCCTCAGCCCTTACTGGACATCAGAGGATTCCTAGTGGAGAGTAACCACAGAAATGTAAACGTGGCAGGCTCTCCCTGCTCTTCACAACGTACTCAACAGTGTAGTTATCACACAGGAGCAAAACTGAAATGGAACGAAAGTGGCCTCCCCTTTGCCTAGAATTCAATCTTTGCTCAATGTCTCAAAATGCACTTTTGACGCAAACCCTAGACATGTAATGAATGAGGAAAGACCATTTTAAATTACACTTTAGCAAACAGCAGACAGTGCATATAGGAACGTAACTGGGACGATAGATTTACAGAAGTGTTCAACTGAATATCAAATGTCAGTAAGATTACAGACATCAAAATAGAAAGCAGCACATCAGTCACTCTTTTGAGACATTACACCAAAATACTTGTAGGGAATAATAGAAAGTGAAACACATAGAAAACATATGTCCTCTTCTGGTTCGGAAGACTTAGTGATGGGTTTTTGCAAAGTTATAATTTCAATATGTGCTTTGTTGTCAGGAGCCATTCTGACTCACTAGTTGAGAACACTTAGGAGGCCTTGCAAACTGGCCTTAACCTCACGCTGTCAGAGGATGACTGATATTCATCCCCCCTCAATTGTTTTGGCTTCAGCACCGACCCCCTATGTACGTTGTTGATTGGTATGATGAGTGACTTGTCCCCTTCTTCTAGCCCTACAATGCCGATTGCAGCCTGTGAAGGAACTTACTGTAGGACCTTCTTTTGTGATTATGGGAGCAAACTTCTCCTTTCCTGAGAATCCTGTTTTTCTTCTACTTCCCCTTAAGTAGACAGGCTGTTGATCCCCGCTAAGACCTAACTTCTGCCTTTGCTATGCTGAAAACGTTGTCTTGTATTTGAATACTAATGATATCTTCTTTTTTTGTATGATAAGCATCTAAATCACATACATCAATCACTATTAATAAAGGCTATACATTAGTTTTCTGCCAAAAAAAAAAAAAAAAAAAAAAAAAAGCAAGCCATGCTCCTAAATGATGGTTTGGAATGTGGAGAACAGTAGGGGAAAGGAGGAAAGCCTCCCAAGGCCCCCTTAACCCAACCTTGACTTGGGTCTTGGTTTTAGACCTTGATCATTTGATGAGTCAAGATCTGCTTCTGGAGGCTGACCTAGGATCTTGACTACATGCCTAGTGGGCATTTAGGCTCCCAGCTTTGCCATTACAGGTCCATCCTGAAACCCTTCAGGACTCAGGAGGGGAGGATTTTTGTTGTTGACATCTTTTACTCAACTTTTTTTCCTGGAGAGGCCGTTGCAACCTCATGCTCCCTTATGGGACTTCCATTCTTAGATACTCCAGCCTCTCACAGGCACAGACGTCACTTCTTGAGGTCCCCAACTTGTATAGGGACTAGTTTGAGGAGCCCCCAGCATCCCTGCTGCTAAGGAACTAGCACAGTCAAGGACTCAGCCCCAACAGTGCTGCTCACAGCCTGCTCTGTGCCACCTGTTTCCTACCCTTCATTTCCCGGTCTCCATCATGGCTGCCATCGTCCACGGAGCTCCTACACTTGGAGTTCTAGTCTTGATTGCTTGCTCCCCTTCCTATTGATTATTCAGTTCTCCAGGAAATCTGGCCATCACTTCGATCCCCAACCCACTTTCATCGTGCCCTTCACGCTGCTGCCATTTTGATCTACATCCCATTCTCTAGTAACCGGGATAGCTTCCTGACAACCCCCCCCCCCAGGTCCTGTTGTAGTTGGACATCCCACCAGTGACAGGACACGAGGCACACATCATTCGCAAGCTTTGATTGCTAATGCCTTCACATCACCTTCGGGGGGGAAGCTCAAATTCCGTATCATGGTCCAGACACATACACACAGCCTTGTTTGTTCCCAACTCATTACTACCTCGGGAACTTTGCACTGGCTATTTCCACTTTAAAAGGTTTGAGGATTTTTCAGACTAATAATTCAGGCATCTGCTCAGGTTCGTTGCAGGGGCCTTCACAGACCAAACCGGAAAGTTGCCAGTGAACCCCACACTGAGTTTGAGCACAGAGACGGGATTTACAGATGAATGTCCTATCCTACTGGGGTATGGCATTCTCCAGGTTTGTATTTAGTACTTTATCCCAGAAGAGTTAGAAAGCCTCAGCCATGTGACCTTGTTGCAGTGGTGACCTTTCAGTATAATTTAGGCAGAGAGGTTTTGAAAACTAGCTTTCCAACAAGTGTTCTGTTTAGCTATTTCATTTTGCAGGTTACTGAAGTTAGGTCAAGTGGATTGGCCCCCATCAAGAGGAGTTCTGGTCCTCCTACCTCATCAGGTATGGCCCTAAGTCAGATATAAATAGAAAAGGCCAGAATGGATTGCAGATCCAGAGTCCAAAGCTTACAGGGACACTAGAGTATTCCTTGCTCTTGGCGGAATGCCTGGCATGTAGCAAGCACTTTGAGTTCAGAGTACTTTTATCCCCTTTAGTCCTTCGAAGGGATTTTTAAACTTGGCTTCAGTTTCTGGTGGTACAGGCTTAGAAGCAGAGCATCTTTTGAGGTTTAAGGGCAAGAGTTGGGTTTAGAGAAGGCCTACTATCCCTCCAGCTCCCTCTTGATTCTAAAAGGGTCTTGGGAGCCTCTCCCAGACACCAGCACCAGGCCATCCTTGAAAGTCTTCATGCCTGAACCACCAATACTCCACCTTCCCATGGGATTCCCTCATTCACAACCAAAGGCACTCCACAGAG
The DNA here is from genome assembly GCA_004023785.1 of Mungos mungo. Lineage (NCBI taxonomy): Eukaryota > Metazoa > Chordata > Mammalia > Carnivora > Herpestidae > Mungos > Mungos mungo. The sequence goes on from PISW01006030.1 coordinate 25,909, forward strand.
TCGTTGGACAAAAGCCTTCAGCGCTGTGATAGCCCCACAGAGCTGGCTGGCCTCCAAGCTACTCCTACTTCTGCACAGTGCCACGGAGGGCAGTCAAAGCCATCAACTGCTGGAAGCCTGACAGCCTGAAGCTGCACCCAACACCTTGTAACTAGGACAAGGCCAGAGCCTCGGGAACGGGCTGGGACAGGATAGTAAAACCTTGGGTTGTGGGGAACTTGTTCTGCAAGTGTTCTGCAAGAGGAGCAGACGTTTCTGAATTTTAAATTGCCAGATGAAGGAGGTCTTGCAATTCCAGTAGCTGGTGACGAAGGTCACATGATCACCACTGAGCCAATGGTTCTCCTTACTGCAGAATTGTGAGCAATCGTCTCCCGTGCACAGATGCTCATCCGCAGGCCACGGTGTTTGGCAGAGATCAGCGAATTTTCAGAACATTGGAAGGTGCTCACAACTGGCACTAGTGTTGGTCACTTCCAAGCACTTATGGACAGTCCTTTACTTTTCCATATACAAGAGTAAGCTTAGGAAGGCTTTGCTTCGCTCTAGGTCAGGCTGCCTGCAGATAGAGACCCTTTCCTCTGCTGCCTAATTGCCAGTTACATTAAGTACGGTTTGTGACAAGAGTTTATTAATACTGAACTGTAATCAACATCTTTGCGAGTGTATTAATGGCCCCCCCATGCAAGAAAAAGGTTGAAAAGGGAGGTATGCAAGTGGCCAAAATTGCAAAGATTTTAGAAGAAGTCTATGTCAACCAGTTTGCACAATATTAAAGAACTAAGGGGGCTAGATGCAGCAAGAGGAGTCACGCGAATGCCAAGCCAACAGCCTCATCTTCTGGAAGACAAAATGTTGCTTCCGGTTTGGATCAACAAGCAGCAGCAAGCAGATTATATGGGGACAGAGCTTCATCTGTGAGAAGTCAAAGGCCTTGTACACCGACCTCCTAAGCAGACTTCCAGGTATAGCAACAGAAAAGTCTCCAAGGCAAGCAGGAGATGGTTTGATAAGTTTAAGAGAAGTGACATCCTTAGTGTTGGGAGGCATGGAGGTGGGGAGTTCAGACGCTAAAATAGTGGAGGCATTCACTCCTGGGTTCCAGAAGCTTATGGTTTCTAAGTGTCACTGCAGGAGCAAGTTTTTAACTGCTAGGAGATAGGGGTCTTGGAAACAGATACCAAAGAGGACCTACATTCAAGAGAACGCAAGCCCAGTCACAAGCCCATGAAAGACTGTCTTGTGCTAATGCAAGCAGGGATTTCAAGGTCCAGGCCCTGCTCATGTTATCATTCCGAGAATCCACGGGCCTTCAGGAAATGCAAGGTGCAGAAGAGCCAGTTAAATGTTCTATAGAAGCCCAATTGCAAGGCTCGGGTCACTCAGATCTTCGTTGAGTGGATCAATGAGGTCAGGTCTTCAGTTCTGCCGTGAAGAAATACCTTTTAGAAGAATCTGCTACTCAAGACCTTGCTGGTTTTGGGTAATGCTCCTGCTCAGCCTCCAGGCTTGGAGGACAACTTACTGGAGGAATTCGAGTTCATTAAGGTTCAAGTTTCTTTCTCCCAAGACTACTCCAATCTTCCAGCCCATGAATCAGGTTATTTTGAACTTCAAGAAGCCTTACACTAAGAAACTACTGAAGCAATGCTTTGAGGTGACCTGAGGAATAAGCCTTATCCTCAGTTTTGGGAAAATTTCCCACATGAGCTGCACCTCAAGATCAATAAAGCCTAGGATGGGGTCACCAGTCAGAAATCTGTGGCCTGATTAGGTCATGTCCAAGAATTCAGAGGGGCTTGCTCATGAACAGGAGCTGCTAGTTGTCAAGAAGTTGTGACTTTGGGGAAGAGCATGGGACAGGAGGTAAAGAAGGAGGACATTTAAGAGCTGGTGGAGAAGATGGCCAGGAGTCACCACCAGTGAACTGATGAATCTGCATCGTGAGCCACAGCAAGAGGTTGTGAAGGAAATCTTGTCTGCAGAGGAGAGAAAGGAATCCCTTTACTTCAAAGGGGATTATGGAGATGAGTGAAATGTGGGAAACAGTGCAAAGTTTTGTAGAAAAGCACCATCTGAATAAGGCTGTAGCAGTGCTAACTAGGAATCTGACAATGCAACGTCACATTTCCATGAAATTCCCTAAATGAGGCAAAAGGAAAAAAAAATCGAGGGTCATTGGATAGTTCCTGAAGTTGCATGACAAGAAGAGATTCCACTGAGCAAATAGCAATGATTCCATCAGTGATTGTGAAAGTCGTCCCACATAACCTTCCTCTCCTCTCCCCCAAACCAGCCACGAAGGCTTAGTGGGAAGTGCAGGTTAGTTTATTTGTATTTGTTCTGTATTTTGTGTTCCAGCAGTGTTGTAGTCTTTTTTCCTGTATGTGAGTTTTGACAGTGGCTTTAGTCATCCAGGAACTGAGAGCAACCCAGTGTCTTTTAGGGGGTGAATTTTAGGGGAGTAATACAACGATGTAACAGAACAGCTGGCTAGGTGGAAACCACTGCACTGTGTCCATGAACGAGTCTCAGACATTATGCCAAGTTACATCTCCTAGGACTTTCTGGAAAAGGCAAGACTACAGCTATAGAACTTTGAGGACTGCCTACAGCAGGGGTGACTTTAGGGGCATGAAGGGACGTGGGTGCCGGTAAGGTTTACCCAGCTGCAGAAGTCACACTCGGTGACGTTCGCGATCCAGTAAGTTGTCAATTACATCAGCTTAAAAAACCCACCAGGGCCTTCTTCCCCTTCTCTAGTGCCAAAGCCTCAAATCTGCTGTCCCCTTGTTTAGGGGCCGGTGGAAAAATGAGCCCTTAGAGACAGAGGGAGAGGGAATCCCAAGCAGGACCCACGCCCAGTGCAGAACCTGAGGCAGAGCTCAATCTCACGACCTTAGAATCATAACCTGAGCCAAAAATCAGGAGTTGGATGCTCAACTGAGTGAGCACCTGGGCGTCCCTGAACACTTATACCGAAGCATAAACTGGTTCAAACCCCACAGAGGGCAGTTTAGCACAATCTATTAAAACCAAAACAGGTAAATCCTTATTCAGCCAAAAGTGATTCTCAGATACTTACTCATCTGTGAGCACACCTGAACATATTTACTACCTCGTATATGATTATAAATGACAAACCCAAACATCCATATAATGGAAGATTATAGTCTATCAGTGAAGATGGGACTTTCTAGAGTGACCAAAGCACACGGTTTGTCATCTGTGTAGTAGTGTGTACAGCATATTATTTTTGGTCAAAAAATGATTATATGCATTTGCTATGTATGCTTTTAAAAACTAGATACACAGCATTGCCACGATTATGGGCTGGGACCTGGACTGATGGGGGAGAAACAGATATGAATCATTCAAAGGAAAGATTTGTGGCCTGAAGAGCCATTTCTTGTCCCCGTAGTCCAGTACTGACCTGCCCAGTAACGACTGGGGAAGTGTTCTTTCACACTGGAGGGGGCTGGGGGGCTGGCCACAGTAAGGCAGGCACGAATGCTGACCCAAAGCTGAGGACAGAGCGGCGCTTCCCCTGCAGCTGGGGCCACCCTCCCAACTCCTAGTCCTCTTAGCAGAGCCTAAGATCCCACAAGCACCCAGAGCCAAACTATATCCCTGGGCAGATATAAATTTTAAAAAAAGACAGGAGATGGAGCCGTTATTTAATCTGGTTCTTTGTAAGACCCTTAGAACACCAGTTTGTGGGTAAATCCCATTCGTGAGAGAAAACAGTAGAGGTAGACCGGAAGCTGAGGGACAGCTTTGATTTTTGGCAGAATTTGGGAGTCCACAGCTTTCTGATCCACCTTGCGCTGCTCTGTGATTGTATTTCTTTCTGTGCCGAAGATCTCCCCTTCCCGGTGTCTGGGTTTACACAGCTGCTGCTTTTTCAAGCAAGCATCCATGAGGTGTTTGGGGATTTTCAGTGCTGCTATCAATTTTGGTGGAGGTAGCAATGACAAGTTTCTGGTGTGTTCTACGCAGAGGAATGCGATTGAGGGACAGAGGTCCAGTCTCACAAGTAGCAAACCACTGCTCAGCTGCTTCAGAAAAACCGCCCTCTTGCCCCTGTGGCGCTCGGTGGGGATCAGGATGGTCCCAGGCATGATGCTGGCGCTCACTTTCCTCACGTGCTGACTGAACATGGCTCACCAGCTTCCTGGGCACTTCTTCGGCAGGGTAATACCTGGGCAGCTTGCGGAGTTTAACCACCCGGGCACCACCATTCTTGTCACCACTGACTGGTTTTGTGACCGTAGCAAGAACCTTCCCCTTTTTCTTTTCAATCCTGGATTTAGCTGAATACTTCCTCTTGTACATGGCCTTCCTCGACTACATAGCAGATCGGGAGAACCTGCCAATTCCTCTCACTAGGATGGGGTTTTGGCTGCAGTGGGGCTTTCCCTTTGGTGTTGTAGCCTTGAGGTTACCCTTGACCTTGCCACCAGCATCAGCCTTCTCGGCTTCAGGTTTCTTCTCCTTAGTATCTGGCTTCTCGGCTTTTTCGCCCACCATCTTGCAAGATGGGAAAGAACCTGTTATTTTTATGACTATTTTGGGGTCATGGAACGAATCCTCCGGGTTTGCTATTTCTCACGGGGAAATTCGCTTTGATATACAAATGCTTCAGATGACAAGCATGCTTTTAGAACAGATTATGCATTGTAAGAACACTTGTAGCTTGGGACAAGCTTGTTCTAGCCTCTTCTAGAACAGATGTACTGGGAGACAGGGCATTTTATGGAGAACTGCATGCTCAAGGTCCGTAGGCTGCATTGTCCCACAGGGAAGGGAGACCATGAGCTCGTAAGGCATTAGAATTGGGGGGAGAAGTTGAAAGGTTGAGATCAAGGCACATGCCTGCTAGGTCAGACAGTCCTGCTGGTACACCATCAAGAGGACTCAGAACCCCATGCCAATCATGAAGCTACATCAGGAGCCATTCTTAGGGATGATCCCAAATAGCTCAAGGTCTTCTTAAGGAATCGGCCTACACTTCCAGGTTAAAAAGAAAAGGAGTTCCTAGACTATAGCCACCTTCCTGTCTCTGTGAGGACTTGGACTTGAGGAAATACACTGGTTTTTGAGGAGGGTAGAGCAAGGACCTTGGCCAAAGACCATGACCCACGCCCACGCATCATCTCCCAGTGACCGGCCTCTCTGCAGTTCTGGACAGAGGGGCGCACCTTCCTTTCTCATGGACTTGAACTGGGCCAGGCCTTCTGGAACCAGCTCTGTCCCAGGTGCCCTTCATAGCCTGAACTAAGAGCTCATTCCCACGAATCATGCCCTCCCTACACTTTGCACCTGGCACAGAGGCACAGCTTGACGCCCTCTAAGGGTACAGTTGGGGACACATTGGGCTTCCGAAGTATGAGAAGGAGAAGGACTAGGTGCCGAGGCTGATCGCTAGAATACCCCACAGCAGATGGGGGCAGCAAGCTTGGTGAACGCTCCACGACTCGTGATTCAGAGAAGTCTCAGGTGGAGCCCACTGGGGACGCCAGCAGGAAGCCATGACCCTGTACTTACAACGTACTTAGGCTGTACTTTTGTTGAGAACCCAATTCAAAAAGATCAGGATTACAGAGGGTGTGGCTATAGGGGGAGGGGGATAGGCAGAGCACAGGAAGGTGGGACAGGAGAAGCGGAGAAGGTTCCAAGGATGCTTAAGTGGGATTGAGAATCCGACTCCGGTGTAGTTTTAAGAGTGGAAGCTTGATGACCAGTTTACGAGTTCACTTTAGTGCAGAAGCAGCTGGTACTCAGTGCCAAGTAAGCCTCACACTTGACCTTCATTAGGTAGGGGAGTAGGGGTAGAGTTAGGAGCATGACTATGCTCTCAGGTGCCCGGACTTAAGCTCTCGTGCCCTGAGTTGAAGCAAAGCTGTGGAAGAAGGCAGCCTGGCGGCATAGGATGAGGCTCTTTTGGGAGCCTTGCCAAAGCGAAGGGAGGCTCCCGCCCGGCACAGGTGGCCTCGATCTCGGGGGTCTGCACGAGGCTCGGAGAAGTGCAGCTTTGGGGTCTGAGCTAGCGAGCAAGCCGCCTTCCTTCCCACCATACGAGGGCAGAGTTCAGCAAGAAGGGGGAGCACAGAAGGGAGGGTTTGGGACAAGCTGAGCTCCTTGTTGCCATCAGGTGACGCGCCTGACGCAGGAGTGCTCCCCATTTGTACCTGCCTCAGGAGAGATGCAGTAGCCCTCTTCTCACTGGGGGCTCAGCCCTTCAGAAAGCATTGGTTCCCCCACCCCCGCCACCCCGAAGCAGCTCCCTGTGCCAGCTCGGACTTCCGCCTTGTTCGGATACAAAGATTGGCTCGCTTGAACCGTGCATCCGTTTAATTAACAAGACCCTACAACTACATACTAGGCCCCCAGTTGAACAACGGGGAGATAGAAGCACAGGTAGGTTAAGTGATTTGCCAGAGGTCCCCAGGAGACTCCAGCTCCAGCCTTCACCCCTCACCACCACGTTGCACGGACTCAGAATTCGGGGAGGTTTGCGGCCATGCCCCCGAACCCTCTCTGGTACCCCCAGGCCGGAGGGGGCTTGCCATAGCCAGTCAAGAGGAAAGGGCCGCGGGAGTACACTGTTGGGAGATGGCAGCTACCAGGAAGAGACCTGGGTCACTTTTAACCCTCCTGGGATCTGCTCACAGCCCTTCGAGGCAGAGCTGTTGTTACCGAGTTTATTTCCTTTCACATCTCAGGGGACGGACACTCAGAGCCCAGTGTCCCAGTGGCTAGGCCGCCAAGAGCCCCTTGCGGCTGGGACCCGGGAAGCTCTCTCCCCCTACCCCGGCTGGAGACACTGCACTTGGAGAGTCGGGGGGGGGGGAGGGGGGCAGCTACAGGGTCGCAGAACAGCTAACAGAGACCCCGTCCTTTGTCATCCCGTTTCCCTCTCTGCTGGGGTCACCATGCCCCATGGGGAGCCCCAAGCACGTCAGAGCTCGGGTCCTACCTATATATACACAGGTCTTTGCAAGGAAGAAAGCTCAAAGCCGAGAAGGAGCTTCTTAGAGGATTCAAGAGAGGGTAAGAACAAGCTTTCACGGAGTGGGCTCCTGGACAGACAGACAGACAGCTCAGCTCCCTTTCTTCTTCACCTCCCCTCTTCAGCCCTGCAACAGCTCCAGGGCAGGGGCAAGGCTTGCGACCTCCCTCATGGGGAGACGGCCCCCCGCCCCCTGGCTTCCCCACAAGTCTCTTGGATCTGACTCTAAACAGCCTCCCTACTGTTCTTTCTCCCCCCACCCCCTGGTTGGAAAGCAGTACTTCTGGATTTGCTTAAAGTCTAGAATATTTCAAGAGATAGAAAGAGAACCTAACCAGCACCCCCCGCAGAAACTCCACAGGGCATCCCCAGCTTGGGAGTAAAAGCAGCACGCCTAACCCGCACCCCCGAGAACCGCAAGCTTAGGAGGACAGACCGAGCAGCGCCCAGGGGCGGTCCTTTTGACTCTCCCCTGGGTGCCGTGGCGGCTGCCCATTGGCTGGCCGCTTTCCACCCAAATGCCTCTCACCTGGGCCCAAGGAGCAACCCCCGGAAGTGTTTCATTGCAGGTGCCCCTGGTAAGAAACTGCCTTTTGTAAGGAAGCCCCCCGTTTACGCCGCTGTCTCGGAGTAATCGGTAACAGTGTCAAGTGCATCCCCGTTTGAACAATAAAGGGCCCGGTTTATACAGGAAGACGTGAGGCCGTCTCTAGCTAACCCGACCCTTGCAGGAAGCCTCTCCCACCCGGATGGCGGCATCCAGGACAGGAGCGTTCGCAGGGAGAGAAGGTGTTTGGAATGTTCTGGCCCCTGTGAAGAAGCCCCAGCTGGGGCTCTGCCTTTCCCCGCAGCCTGGCCAGGATCCACCTGCTGTAACAAGGCTCCCCCTCCCCCTCCCGCCTCTTTCCCGCGCTCTCCAGCAGCCCGAGAGGCTCTTGACAGCTCTGGTTGTGGGAGTGTCCCCTGCGGCTTTATTTAAATGCTCCTTACACTGCACTTGAATCCACACTACCCTGGGTCCAACCTCCTAGCTCACAGACTCGCTGTGAAGTCTGGGTGAAGTGATTCGCCGTTCCCTGCCTCAGTTTCCCCATCTGAGAACAGGTGATCTTCCACCTGGGGCTCTCAGAAGGATTAAACGAAAAAATATTCATAAAGCTTTAGAACAATGCATGAAATATAACAGTGCTATAAAAAGCCTGGTAATTAAAAATAAGATGACCGAGGGGCACCTGGCTGGGTCAGTCAGTTGAGCATCTGACTCTTGATTTCGGCTCAGGTCATGATCTCACGGTCGTGGGACTGAGCCCTGCATTGGGCTGAGTGGGGAGCCTGCTTGGATTCTCTCTCTCTTCCCCACCGCACTCCCTCGCTCGTGCTCTCTCTCTAAAATCAAAAATAAATAAAAATATTTAAAAACAAGATGACAGAGAAAAGAAACAGAATTGATATTTAAATTTCATCTATGAGCTGGCTGTTTTTAAACTTTAATGCATTTCTGGCGGAAGCCTTAGGGAAATCGCTACGGCCCACACGCCCACCTTCCAGAAAAGGAAAACTCAGAAGCTAAGGGATGTGCACAAAATCACCTAACCAGAAAGTGTCCGGTTTGGATGTGGACGTGGGTCTGGCTGGTTCTAAATCCCACGCCCTTTCTTCTGCCCGCCACCCCCCCCGCCCCCAAGCATATATCTAGTTGATGCTCAACTTAAAACTCTCCCACTGCAAGGCCTCTCCTGGTTCCGGCACACAGGAATTCACCTAAGTCCGACTTTCCCCTATTTATAACCCTCTTGATTGTGCCCACTTTGATCACAACGCCCCTTGGCCATCCTATTTCTAGACTGAAGAGGCAACGTGATAGAGCAAACGAGCCTTCTGTATATGCACCCTTTCCTGAGCTTGTCCCAGACCTCTCTCAGAAGCATGCAGGCGGAATATTCTAGAGTGATCATTCCATTCCTCTTACGATGATGATAATTAAACAAATCCCCCCTTGGCCTGGGAAAATCTAAAGTCTAGTGGGATACGCAATAATTATTACAAGGGGGCTACTACATTGTCCCCTCCCCGATGGCGGGATCTCGGCCTGTCTTCTTCACTGCGTGTCCCTGATGCCTAGAACCGTGGGCGGCACACAGTAGGTGCTCAGGAGATAATTCTGCAATGCCCCTGAATGCATGACTGACTGAGCAGAGACGGACGGAAACAGTGCAGTGGAAACAATAAGAACATAAATTTTGGCATCCGATGGATGCACACTGAACCTCCAGCGCCATCCTGGTTTGCCTGAGACCATCCCACAATTAGTGGTTAGTGCTGAAAGCCCGGCTCTCTGGATGACACGAGACAGCTGATCCCCCCCATCCACCCATCCCTAGATGTATGCATGACCTTGTACAAGTCCACTGGCCTCTCTGATCTTCAGTACCCTGAGCTGTAAACAGGCTGACAGTAGTACGTACTCACAGGGTCGGGGGAAGGTTAAATGAGCTACTACACATTGAAGACCTACCCCAGGGCTTAGCACACAGGAAGTACTAGCTAGTGCTGGCTCTAACTGTCCCCATTACTTAGATTGACTTCTGGGCCTTGCAAATACCTCCTGATGGATGTTCCTGACCCTGTTTGGTTTTGTGGGGGGGTGTGGGGGGAGCCCTAGGAAAGCCCAAAATATGCTGCCTGTGGGACATTTTCCTCTGCAGAGAAATGGTCTCAGCCCTCGCCCCCCGCCCTCCCCCCCGCCCAAGGCTTTTTTAGCCATCCTATCTGGCCGCTCCGCACTGATTTCCAACAGATGTTCCTCTAATGAACTACACTGTAATCTCAGGCCTTAATATAGTGCCGGGGTGTGATAACTTCGAAACGGCTGTCATCATGGCCTGTGAGGATGGTCTGGCCATTGTTTGGGACTGTCTTCCTCTGATTGTTACGTGAAGGGGAATTTATTTTCTTCCTTCACCTCTTCACCCCGTACACCGGCCCCCACCCGCCCTGGGCCCCAGCTCCTGCCCAAATTAAAACTCGGCGTCAGAACCTTCTAGAAAGTGCTCAGTGCACCATGACGAGGGGGATGACAGAGGGAGGAGTTCGGGAGGGGTGGCGGTTCAACAGAGGCCTGAAATCAATATTTCCAGGCTACAAACATGCAGATTCACGGATTCTCGGGCCAGGAGCAGAGGCTCCTGGGGACCCGAGAGGCAGATGTGCCCTGAGCGGGAGGTGTCGGGGCCTCCGCAGGGAGGGACGGGTGTGCTGCAGCTGGAGGCTCAGCGGGGAACATCCATTTACAAACGGCCTGGGCCTTCTGGACCGGCGGGGAGAAGACAGGAGCGGGGAGACGTCTCAAGCCCCTGTCTGGTCACGTCTCGTTCGTCTGAATGATCTCGGAGCCCAGAGTGGTCAGGTCAACCGAGTGACCAGCAGTGAGCCCCGGCATGTAAATAAACTTCAGGAAAATACAGACCCTGCCCCGAGGGCTTGACAGTGAACAGCCCAAGACCAAGTGGATAGTGATGCAGAACCCCACCGCGCGGCTGGGGCTGTTTGAGGATCAGGATTGCATCAGCAGCCAGAGACTGCTTTCTCCTTTATTTATTGTCGTTATTGGCTAACTGGTTCCTCCGCATCGTCCCACTAATTCTCCCAATAACCTCACAAGACAGATGCCTTCATCCCCACTCTACAAAGGCCCAGAGACGTTAGTCACTTGACCAAGGCCACACAGCCAGCGAGCGACCGAGGCAGCCTTTGTACGTGGAGGGGTCTGACCCCTACATCTAGTTTAAACCCCTGTATTCAAGTTTACATCCTAATCCTGGCTATTCAAAATTTCCAGTTATTAAGATACCAGGAAACGAAAAAAAAAAAAAAAGAAATCTGATCTACTTCCTTATAAGACACTTAAAATCTATTTAGCTCCATGCTTAATAGAAGAAGGGGACTGGGTTTTTCATCATGTAATCAGAGCAACATAAAGAATTTAAAGAATCTGTTGCAGAGAGATTTCTCATTTTATGGGAATTAACCTATAATCCAGGGTCTTTCTCCCTCGATACTCACCTGGGGGAAATCTAATCCACATAGAATTCACACAGTACCGCAACCATCCTTCTAGGAAAGGACCTTAAAATTACTCCTGTATGGAAATATCATCGCGATTCACAATATTTGAGGACGATGGAAGAAAAACTAAAAACCAAATGCAGCAATAAGGAAAGAGAACATAAATAACCCTTACCCTGTATCTTCAATGAAACAGTCCAAGGGTCTGCAATTTTTTTTTCTACAAAGGCCTGGGTAGTAAATATTTCAGGCCTGGCAGGCCATAAGGTGTCTGTCCCAACTGCACGACTCGGCCAATGTAACTGGAAAGTAGCCTAAAGGATTAGTGTGGCTGTGTTCCAATAAAACTTTATTTACAAAAACAGATGGAGGGGCCTGAATTAGTTGATAACCTACAGCGAGGAAGATTTGAACCTGGTAACCTTACCCAGCAAGGTGTTGGTAAGCTTTTTCCAAATTTAAGGATAGCATCAAAATAAACAACCCTAATAAATAGCATTAATTAAAAGCTTTTTAAGGGCTCGTTTTTTATTTTATGCATTAAAGCACTGAAGGCCCACACAGATGTTCTGACGTAGCTGCTGGAATTGTCCTCTCTAGCTCCAGGGGAGTGCCTACCCCTAGGAAGGGCTCACTCCGACCTAGCTGAAAAAAATAGATTCCCATTTTGGGATTGAAGGAACAGAAGCTCCAAATGTTTAGTTATTTGCTCCAAGTTTTTGAGCCTAATGTAAGTGTTCGGTCAATGTCAGTCTCAAGACAGAGCCACCAGATCGGACCCCAGATCCTGCCTGGTCACTTAAGAAATTTTTTTAATCTTTATTTTTGAGAAAGAGAGAGAGAGAGAGAGAGAGAGAGAGAGAGAACGCGCATGAGCAGGCCCGTGCACGCACGTGCGCGCACACACATGCATGCATAAGCAGGGGAGGGGCAGAGAGAGAGACACACACAGAATTCGAAGCAGGCTCCAAGCTGTTAGAACAGAGCCCAACACGGGACATGAACCCACAAACCTCAAGATCACAGCCTGAGCCGAAGTTGGATGCTCAACCAACTGTATCACCCAGGAAGGTGCGCCTGCCCGGTCACTTTAGTATGGGGAAATTTACCCTCTTGAGATCTGCCTGCCCAGTATTTCCAGGGTCACCCTCTAGTTTCCCAAGCCTACTTCTGGAAGGCTCCACCCCCTTCCCCCATGCAAAACTACAGCAATTAGCTTTCCTGATCTTTCTTGATTCCAGTTTCTTCTGTGAATCTCAGCTTTGCCTGTGCAGCTATGCCTGACAAAGGTCATAACACAGAGAACCCTCACCCTTCCGGGGGCGACATGACAAAGACAAGGACCCTGAAAAGCTGAAGGGGACAGAATGGGCTGGGCCCAGTCCAGGGAGAAGTGGCCTTGGGCAAAGGCCAAGCTCTGCAACCGTAGACTCTGCCTGAACCGGGTCAGATCCCAACTCCATCACCTCCCAGCCATACGACCTTGGACCCACCATGTAGCCCCGCTAGGCCTCAGTTTCCTTATCTCTACAATGCGGATGAAAACGGCACCTACCACCCACCTGGGCAGAATGTAATGAGAAAATCCAGATACAGAAACTGACCCGTCTCAAGGGTTTGAAAAATGTCTCCTATTATTTGGTTACCCAGTCCCACGGTGCGGTGCAGAAAATCAAGTAGACTTTTGTGGCTCAGACGTGGGGTTTGTGCTGGGGAACGCACAGCAGGCAATCGAAGGGTTGAAGGGGGCCAAACCACAGATGGCCTTGAAGCAGTGGTTCCACATGTGCAGATTCCTGGGCCCCCAAATGTTCTGCTCAGTGGACCTGGTTGTGGACCTGCTTAGTGGACCAGAATCTGCATTTCTGACAAGTGTCTGGATGTCCAATGCATCCACAGAGCATGATCTGAACCATAAGTGAGGATGCCCGGACTGGCCCATGTAAACGGATGGGCACTGAAGGGTTGTCATCAGGAGTGACAAGATAAACACCATTTTCAGATGACAAGTCTCGCAGAGGTGTGAGGATGGATTAGGGAGGGGAGAGGATAATTAAGAGGCTCTTATAATAGTCGCCGCATGAGTCACCAGGTTTAATATCTCCCTGCTAGGTGTCTCAGCTGTTGTGACACAAGTCTCTGGGGACCCGAAGCCACAAGGCTCTTTTTTTCCACAATGCCCCTTCTCCATTCTTGAGCAATTTTGATGGACATTAATCATGACAACAGTGACCACTTATTAAGCATTCTCTCTGTGTCTGGGTCCAGAAACCTCATGCACAGCATCCTGTTTACTCCTCCCTGGAGGGTGCATTCCGTTATCCTCCCAAGAGGCTCAAAGCGGTGAAGCCACTAGTTCAAAGTCACACAAAAAGAGGGGCTCCTGGGTGGCTCGGTCTGTGAAGCATCCGACTTCCGCTGAGGTCATGATCTCGCGGTTTGTGAGTTCGAGCCCCGTGTCAGGCTCTGGGCTGACGGCTCGGAGCCTGGAGCCTGCTTCAGATTCTGTGTCTCCCTCTCTCTCTGCCCCTTCCCTGCTTGCACTCTGCCTCTCTCAAAAATGAATAAACAGTTAAAAAAAGAAAACAAACCAAAGTCATACAGAAAGAGACAGAGGTGAGCCTAATGTTGTCTGAACTCAAAGGAGGTGAGCCTAACTACCTTCCCAAAGATGTCCACCCATCCAGATCCTACTCTTTCTTTAAGGGAAGCTCTCAGGAGGACACCTGACTTCTCCATCACCCCTTCCACATCCTTCCAGGGAGGATGTTCCTGCCCGGCACAGAGCGCTCCTCCACACAGGGACTCGGGGACCCAGGCCCTTTCCTTTGCTGCCCTGCCTGTCCCTTTGGGTCTCTCTCTTTTTTCTACTTCAAAGAGCTGCAGGAGAGCACAGAAGAGGGTAGAGGAGCCCCGCTGGCGGCTTGAAAGCCTGGACCAAGAGTTTGCCCTGGTGTATTCACTCACACGCCATTGGCTGGATATGAGTCACATGACACCGAGAGGGAGGCTGGGACATGTAGTCTAGGAGAACCGCGGAAAGGGGAGGAGATGGACTTTTTTGTGAAGGGTTAGGAAACTGTCACTCTGCACACAGTGTGTTAGAAGTACTTATTCGTTATTAACAATAATAGCGGCAAAGGCGGGCACGGAGTGGGGGAGAATCTGATCTTGTTTCAAGTTCTGTCCAAACTACTAGCGAGTGTGATGTCCCTTTAGAAACTATGCTTGAGTTTCCTCATGTCTAAAACGAGGGGTAGAAACACCAGCTTGGCGATGTTGCTGTCAAGATTCATTGTGAGGGGGCGCCTGGGGGGCTCCGTCGGTTGAGCACCCGACTTTGGCTCAGGTCACGGTCTCGTGGTTCATGGGTTCGAGCCCCGCGTCGGGCTCTGTGCTGACAGCTTGGAGCCTGGAGCCTGCTTCGGATTCTGTACCCCCCTCTCTCTCTGCCCCTTCCCCATTCGCTCTCTGTCTCTCCGTTTCTCAAAGATGAATAAATATTTTTTCAAAAAAAAGATTCATTGTGCATAGCAGAATGCCTCGGTAAATAAACGCTCAAGTGGAACAATGGCGTCACCTGCCCCGTGTCACCTGCCCCGTGTCACCTGCCCTGTGCAACATCAGTGCACACAACTAACCTGCAGGATAGACATTAATCCCTCTGACTCACGGGATAAGAAAATTCACATGTTACGGCGCCCGGGAGGCTCAGCTGGTTAAGCTCAGACTCTTGATTTCAGCTCAAGTCTTGATCTCACAGTTTGTGGTATTGAGCCCTGCATTGCTTTCTCTCTCTCCCCCCCTCTCTCTGCCCCTCCCCTGTTCTCTCTCTCTCCCTCCCTCTCTCTGCCCGTCCCCTGTTCTCTCTCTCTCCCTCTCCCTCTCTCTCAAATTAAAGAAAGAAAAAGAAAATTCAAATATTTAGCTGGGACAGTTCCAAATTGCAATTCAGAATCCACCAAGCCCTCTCTGCTCCCGCTGCCACCGCTCTGGTCTAGGTGAGATCATCACCGTTCATTCTGTTCCAGGCTCTGGACCTTCGCACCTGCTGTTTTCCTCTGCTGGAACATTCCGCCAGCCCTGGAACCTTGCACGACTGTCTCTTCCTTACCGTTCAGGCCTTTGGTTAAATATCCCCATCTCCGTGACCCCGTCACTGCCTGCCTAAGCTGAAGTAGGTCGCTCCTCCCCCATTTCTGCCTGTCTTCTGTCCTTCTTTCATTTTCCATATATTAGTTACCACTCAATATTATCCTGAACGACTCATTATCTGTCTTTTCCTCCACCAACATGTAAGCTCCCTGAGAAGGACCTGTCTATCTGATTCTGTACTGTGTTTCTACCCAGCTCACAGCAGTTACTCAGTATTTATTTATGACTCATAATGAAACTTGGGCTCAGAGTGGTTAAGCCACTTGCCCATGGTCACACAGCAATGTGGAAAAGCCAGGATTTGAACTTGGGTCTGTCTTGTTCCAAAGCCCATGTTCTTTCTGTTAGTCTAAGTCACCTACCTGATGTAATGGTGGTCGTTTCCCAGGCAGAGCCCAGAAGGTGACCCTGTCTCTGCTCTCCTGGCCCACCTCACAGACAAGTCGAGATGACCATGTAGCGTTCCCTCCTTTTGGACACCTCTCTCTTGCCAGATATAAACGAGAGCCAAGAATTCCCAGTTTGTTTGTTTTTAATGTTTTATTTATTTGTGAGAGAGAGAGAGAGAGAGAGAGAGAGAGAGAGAGAGAGAGAGAGAGACAATGTGAGCAGGGCAGGGTCAGAGAGAGAGGGAGACGCAGAATCTGTAGCAGGCTCCAGGCTCTTAGCTAGCTGTCAGCCCAGAGCCCAACGCGGGGTTCAAACCCACGAACCATGAAATCATGACCTGAGCCGAAGTCGGATGCTCAACCTCCTGAGCCACCCAGGTGCCCTTGGAGTCCCCAGTTTTTAAATGGCCTTGGCTTCTGGCTCATAGCAGCAGGGCAAAAAGCACAAGGATCATGCCCAGAAATCAGAGCAGCTAAAGTTTGGGCCCGGGGATGCTGCGAGACCCAGAAAGTTAAGGAGCTGCAAACTGCAAAAGGCTCCGGAAAGCTCTAGAGAGTCTTGTCTGGCTTTCTTGGCCTGAATTCCAATTGGCCAAATCAATGAGGGTGTCAAGTGCCCAACAGACATTCCAGGATCAGTCTTGAGGACCAGGAGGCCCTGCTGGGATTCTCACACAAAGAGGGGTCAGGGGAGCCCTGGGCATGTCAGATGTGGCCGGAAGTCCTCAGTTTTTCACCCCAAGAAATTCTCCACCCATCTCTGCCCGGCCCTGTGCCCAGGAGGCTGACCTGTGTGGACGGCACCACCTAGGGGCTCCCTTGCTTTCCGGCTTCCAGTTGGGCTTGGCCAACGAGAGCCACCAGCAGGAGCGGAGAGGACAGGAGGAGAGAGGCGGGGGTGTTTCTCCCGCTCTCTGCTTCGGCTGTAGCTCCTGCGGGGCAGGTCGTCTTCCTTGGTTTCCGCCCCCACTGGGCGCTGGTTCCCACTGATGCCCCCACATCCATGGTTGGGGGGGTTCGTAGCCCATACCTCATTCAATTAAGCCCTTTGTGTATGCCACCTGTCTTCTGCCAGGACCCCGGCTGATTTGTGAGCTAATTCCAACACGGGGGTGTAAAAAGCAGCTATCCAAACACCCACCTTAAGCAAAGCCACAAATTTCCCATGCAGTCCAGTCCCGGGGGGTCCTGGCTTTCTCTGTGTGGCCAGATGGCTGGCTGCCTACGGGCTGCCAGCAATGAGAGTCCCTGTGGGAAGACCGGAGGGCAGGAGGAAGGGCAGGAAGGAGCCATGAGGGGGTGCCTGTGTTAGGAAAGCCACATTTTTTATGTTTTTAAGGAACTCCCAGAAGATTTTCTGAGTGCATTTTATTGGTAAGAACTGTATGAGCCAGCCGTCACCAGCTGCCAGCACGGCTGCCCTGAACAAAGCCAGGATTCTGGGGGTGAGAAAGAAGGGGCAAAGGATCACGGGAGCCAGAAGTGTGTGCTGCAGCGGGTGCTGTCTGTGGGGTATCCAAATGGGGCTGATAATTCACGCCCCGGATGTGTGACATGATATTGTAAATTTTCTTCTGATTCTGCGGTTCTGTACGCCCTGGTCCCTCCAGATGCCTTTTGTTTTGTTTTGTTTTGTTTTGACAGAGAGAGACAGAGCCTGAACTGGGGAGGGGCACAGAGAGAGGGAGAGAGGGAGAGAGAGAATCCCAAGCAGGCTCTGCGCTGACAGCAATGCAGAGCTTGACCCCACCCACTGTGAGATCAGGACCTGAGGTGAAATCAAGAGTCAGATGCTTAACCGACTGAGCCACCCAGGCGTCCTCCCCCTCGGCTGTTATTGTTTGAGCACCTACCGGGTGCCAGGAATACAGAGTGAAAAAGGCAGGTGGGTCCCGCTGTCACAGAGCAGGAGAAGGACAACTAAGTGGACCAGCAAAGACATGATCATAGCAACACAGGCTAAGAAGGGTCTCCCAAGGGTTCAATGGCATCAGGTAGAGCTGGGCGGTCAGACACCACCCCCTTCTATTTTCAGAGCCTCACCTGGGCCATCTCTAAAATGGAGGAGGTGCTATTGACTAAATGTCTGTGCACCCCCAACCCCAAATTCACATGTTGAAACCTAACCCCCAGTTAGGTATTAGGAGGCGGGATCCTTGGGAGGTGATTAGGTCACAAGGTAGAGCCTTGTGGATGGAATCAGGGCTCTTATATATAAAGGAGACCCCAGGCGCACCCTAGTCCCTTCTGCCGTGTGAGGACACAGCGAGAAAACGTCTGTCTACAAAGCAGGAAGTGAGTCCTGACTAGACACCACACCTGCCAGCACCTTGATCTTGGGCTCCTTGTCCAGAACCATGAGGGATAAAATCCCCAGCCCATGGGATTTTGTTAAGGAGGCCTAAGCTAAGACGGGAGCGGTATGTGATCTCTGAGACCCTCCACAGCCCTAAATACTAAAATGCTAAACCAGACAACGTCCCCCTCCTGACGGAGACAAATGGAAGAAGAACCAAGGTTTCTTCCTCTCCTACAAAGCCCCACCACCCTGTTAATGTGATGATATAGTTAAATATCTCCCTTCACGGAGCTGGTTAGCTTTATGATGGATTGCATTGGGGGGGTTCAATATTTGGACCTGTTTCCAGAACCATCTATTTCGAGGACATATCATTTCGATCAAATAATATCATTTCTTTTTATTTATTTTCCTGAATATGAAGGGGCTGTGCTGGGCCCTTCGGGACATAGGAGAGCCAACCCCAAAGGGCCCAGAGTGTCTGCAAAGAGACAAGACTAACACGTGTGCTCATCAGGGAATCACGTAGCACAGTAGGTGTGGGTGCACACTAGGGAGTGTGGGGTGAGACCCTCGTGGGGCGCTTTAGGAGGGGGCCGATGGATGGTGGGCATTGCCTTGGCATTGTGTCCATAGGCTTAAATGTGCCAGGGGGCGCCTGCGCGGCTCAGTCAGTCAAGCATCTGACTTTGGCTCACGTCATGATCTCACGGTTCGTCACTTTGAGCCCCGCATCTGAGCTGTCAGCACAGAGCCTGGAGCCTGCTTCAGATTCTGTCTCCTTCTCTCTCCGTTCCTCCCCTGCTCACGCTCTACCTCTCAAAAAATAAATAAATATTTTTTAAAAATTTAAAAATGTGCCAGGCCACTTGCTCCCCACTATGGCTATACGCCCCCTTCCCCCCCCTTGGCCCCCACAACCTGCGACTGATTTTGCTTTCCTGTGGGCAGGCACCGTGCACAGAGGTTTGAGGAACCCCAGACCCCAGCCAGCCGGTCTAGCTCCTGCGATCTGTCTTCCTCTCTCAGACTTACCATCTGCTTCCTGGGCGGAATCCCAGCCCCCATCAGTGACAGAGTAATTGTCCCCCAGATGTCCAATTCCTAACCCCCAGAACCCATGAATACATTCGTTTACACGGCAAAACTGACTCTGCAGGTGTGATTAAGTTAAAGGTTTTGAGATGAAGGGATTATCTGGCGAGACCAGTCTAATCACAAGACGGGGGCAGGGGGTCAAGGTCAAAGAGAGAAGATGTGCTTTGAAGCAGAGGCCAAGCACTCGGCAGGTGCAGGAGGAGGCCAGGAGCCGAGGAAGGCAGGCGGCCTCCAGAAGCTGGAACAGGGACGCCGGTCCTCCCCTAGAGCCTCCGGCACCTGATGCTGATTTGGGACTTCTGACCTCCCCCCTTGTAAGGTAACAAATTTGTGTTGTGACTTTGCAACATTCGTGATAGTTTCTTACAGCACAACAGGGACCCCTGGGTTATAGAGTGGGGAAGTGGAGGCACAGAGAGAGCCTGCTGTGGGGGGAGGGGAGGCCGCCGATGCCCTCACCTCCCGCTCCTCCCTCCTGGGGCTCCTCTGCGTGGCCCCCCACTGGCCAAGTGCACCCTGTGCAGGGCAGAGAAGGATGGGGACTCAGTGGGAAGGAGGGACGAAGCAGGACAGACAGACAGCCTCCTCCCCAGAGGCAGACAAGACTGTTAGCATTTGACTCTGAGAATAATCACTTGCCCCCGACAACGCAGCAGACGTCAGATCCCAAAATGAGAATGTTGCCGCCAGTTTACCACTTCCCAGTTTGCGCCGGCCGCTCTGCAGAGCCCCTGGCATGCACTCGAGCAGCCCAGTATGGTGGGTCCGGGGCTCACCCTTCCGCGGTGTCGCTGGCTCCTTATCAGCCATGTGACCTCAGGTATGTGACCTGACGTCTCTGGGCCTCAGTTTCCCGGTATGTGCAAGGGGGCAATCATAGCACCTTCCTCGGAGGGTCGCCAGTTTTAAATGATTTAATCCAGGGAAAGCACTTGGCATGTTGTCCAGCTCACAGGAAACTCCTGTATGCGTGTTAACTATTTCATTTATTTAAAAAAATTTTTTTACATTTATTTATTTTTGAGAGACAGAGACAGAGCACAAGTGGGGGAGGGGCAGAGAGCATGAGACACAGAATCGGAAGCAGGCTCCAGGCTCCGAGCTGTCAGCACAGAGCCCGACGGGGGACTTGAACCCACAAAGCGTGAGATCATGACCAGAGCCAAAGTCAGACACTTAACTGAGCCACCCGGGAGCCCCGAGTGTTAACTAGTGTATAATTAGTATCTAATTGGGACCACGATTTAGACCCAGGCTCATCAGACAGGAAGGTTGGGCAAATGGTGTGCGATGTCTCAGCAAGGACGTGTCACTTCCGGGTGTCCTTTCCCCACGGTGGCAAAGCTATCCCGCACCAGCGTTCTACGGAGCCCCTGACCAGGCTGTTCACGCTCTCGGGGCCGTCCTGCCAGAAGGAAAGACCGAGAAACCTTCAGCGTGAGATCCTGAGTCCAACCCTGGAGCAGGGGACAGCAGTGGGAAAACGGGTCAGAGCAGAGAGAAGTCTGGAGTTCCATTCATCGTAACACGTGGTGTAGGATTCTTACTTTTGACAAATGTCCTGTGTAAAGCGGAACATTTTAGGATGAAGTAAAACCGTAACATTCTGGAAAACCAAAACTGCGGGGGAGGTTCTCTGGAGACTCTCTGCCTTGTCTTTGTAACTTTTCTGCTGATCTAAACTGATCCCCAAATTAAGGGTTGGTATAAAAAAATAGTTTGAGGAGAATTTTTGCTGATGTTTTCAGAGGCACCGGGCACTTCTTAGTCCTAAATTCACATGAGCCGGGGTGGGGAGAAGAGGCGGAGAGAGACGGTTGTGTCCTGAGAAATGCAAAAATTATAATGAATTTAATATACTGTTGATTTTTAAGGTCCAAGTAAAAGGTACCAGGAAAATGTCAGTCTCCATGGAAAGGAAATTCATCTGTCACCCTTGGGGGAGCAGAGAGGCTGCTGTCCCGCCTGTGCTGGGGACTCGGCTTTCCTCCTGATCTGAGTAAAAGCCAGTGACCTGTTGCAAAAGCAGAGGCAGCGGGGGGTACGTACCTGGGGCCATGGGGGGTTTGCTCTGCCTTGAAACGCAACTCTGAATGTGTCTTCGTGTCAGCCCCCAAAAAGACGCCCAGTGTCCAGTGTGTATGTGGGGGGGGGTGTCTCCAAAAGTACATCATTTGTTCAAACTCACTCTTGTCTTTTTCCTACTCTTCATTTCCAATGTACCCTCTTTCTCCTCACTTACCATTTCATAGGGTCTCGCTGACTGTTGTGTATGGATTTCTAGAATCCAAAGACTCCTAGGTCCTTCCGTAGGGTTTGAGAGTCGGTATAGCCCTGACGCACATCCCACGTGGAGAGCCTGGTCCAAATTACAAAAGCATGTGCCCTTGGCCTCAGCAACTGTGCGGTCACAAACTTATCCCATAGATTTACTTGCACACACACACCAAGTGACACGTGTCGGGGAGTAGAAAGAACCCGAATGTCCATCAGTCAGTGACTGGTACATCCATCCATCCATAAGTGGAATGCTCTACTGCTATCAGAAAGAACTAGGAAGCTCTTTATGCACCAACATGGGGAGGTATTCAAGACACCTTAAGTGGGGGCTCCTGGGGGGCTCAGTCAGTTGAGGGTTTGGCTTTAGCTCAGGTCATGATCTCATAGTTCGTGGGTTCGAGCCCCGCGTCGGGCTCTATGCTGACAGCTCCGAGCTTGGAACCTGCTTCGGATTCTGTGTCTCCCTCTCTCTTTGCCCCTCCCTGTTCATGCTGTCTCTCTCTCTCAAAAATAAATAAAACATTAAAGAAAAAAGATACCTTAAGTGGAAAGAGCTACATTCAGAGAATGTGTACAATTTACTACTTTTGTATAAAATGGGGGCAGCGAGGGCTTCTATCCATGTGTACGTGTAACTTGCATAAAGAAAGTTGGAAGACTATACACGGAATGGAGGACAGAGGTGACTTTGGAGGGGTGTGGAGGTATGAATTGGGCGAAGGGTAAGAATAGCCAACAACTGTGGACTCTCTCCTAGGATGTGGACAATACAGTTTATCAAAAATCTACCTACAAACCAGAGAGAGAGGAGAAAGGAACAGATAAAGAGAAGGAGAGAGGGAAAGAACAGAAAACTTGATTCTCGCCAGGCAGCTAAGCTGGCAAGAAGTGAAAGAAAATAGAATTGCAAGAAGATGGGAGCCTCCTAAGGTATCTTCAGAACAAAGCGAGGGTGGGGGATGGGGAGAGAGACACAAAGAGTAAGAGAAGAAGGACAAGAATCTTCCAAATGTTTTGCAATGAAATTCAAATCCGACAACCACAGAAATCTAAATGTGGTTTTATTTTTAACCGACAAAAAAAATTCTGAATGGGGGACGCCTGGACAGCTCAGTCGGTTAAGCCTCTGACTTGGGCTCAGGCTATGATCTCACAGTCCATGAATTCAAGCCCTGAGTCGGACTCTGCACTGACAGTTCAGAGCCTGGAGCCTGCTTTGGGTTCTGTATCTCCCTCTCTCCCTCTCTCTCTCTCTCTCTCTCTCTCTCTCTCTCTCTCTCTCTCTCTCTCTCAAAAATAAATAAACATTAAACAAATATTAAAAAATTCTGAATGATCTACAAGATCACAGTAGTAGTTGCTATATAGTTTAAGACCATGGAACGGACTTTCTAATTCTTCACCCCTTTTATAGGTTTGCTCTATGCATTGGGGAGAATGACTTATACTTCTGGTTAACGAAATTCCCCCAATGCATGAGATGGGAAGGAAATTTTTCAGAAAAAGTTTTAATCCAGCCAACGATTTGTGCAGTGCTCTGATGAGCATTCTGGTCATGTCTACACAATCGGACAACCCGAGCAATCGGATGGCTTATTTCTTTGAGACGCAGTAGACGCTAGAACTACAGAAGAGCAGAGGGGCATCTGGGTGCTCAGTTAAGCATCTGATTTCGGCTCAGGTCATGATCTTATGGTCTGTGGGCTTGAGCCCTGCACTGGGCTGTGTGCTGACAGCTCAGAGCTTGGAGCCTGCTTCAGATTCTCTGGCCCCCTCTCTCTCACCCTCCCCTGTTTATGTTCCCTCTCTCTCTCTTTCTCTCTCAAAAATAAATAAAAACATTTTTTTAAAAGTACAGAAAATCAGAAAAGCAAAAAGCAAAAAATCATATATAATCGACTCTAATGCAGACAACTTCTAGCATTGTGGTGTGTAGAATTCCAGAACATTCCTATGTGATGATACTTTTAAAAAATTACAATCCAATGCTATTTTAACACCTGTCTCTGTGATTTAATAATATGTCATTAAAATGCATTGGTCATTAATTATTCTCCTACAACATATTTTTAAATCACTGCTTTTCTTCGTCTTCTGAAAGTATCAGGACTTAGCCAACCCCTTACATTAGACATTATTTTCCTTTGCACCCTTATAAGCTATGCTTCCATAAACATCTTCCATGTGCAAACTGTGCATACTTCCTTGATAATTTCCGTAGGATAAATTCATGGTGGTCAAATTTCTTGGTCCAACAGGACCGCTTTAGGGCTCTTGCTGTAACAGGGCAAGTCACAACCGTCAGAAAGTTTATACCACTTTAATCGCTTCACTGTGGACGTTCAAAGGAGTCATTAGGGACCCTAGTTCTGCTTTGGTTCACCAAATGAGCAGAGAGATTTCGTTTTCCCTAATTGGAAAAGATTTGGCCAGGAGCATAGCCTAACGCTGGTCACTAATAACTCCTTTGATCTGCCCCAGGGCACGTCCACCCAAGTTTGCCCCTTCCCCCAGAGGGAACTTGGAAATTGACTGTCCAATGAGCTACCCTCTCTGTCCAGCCATCGCTGACCCTTCTGGATGTGAAAGGACTGTCCTGAGATGCCCCGTGGAACCAGGGACCCCCGCTCCTCAGCCAGGGGGGCAGCATAGAAACTGCCCCCCAACCACATACCCTCCAGGTGCCGGTGGTCCATGCGCCTAAACTGGTAATACACTCCGAGTAAGCCTTAATGACTGAGGAATGGCCTACCTATTAGACATAGCAACATTTAGAAAAAATTAAACACCTACTGTCTTTGTTGGGCTCAGTCTTCGTCCATCTGGGCTCCTGGAACAAACTACTCCCAGAGAATGTTGTATCTCAGCGTCCTGGGGGCTGGAAGTCTGAGGTGGGCACCTGCGCAGTCAGGTGAGGATGTCCCGCCAGGCTGCAGACATCCTGTTGCACCGTTGCGAGTTGGAACAGGTTAGGGAGCTTTGGGGGGATCCTCTGCCATAGGAGCACCGCCCCCATCCGTGAGGGCTCCTGCCTCCTGACGTAAGCACTTCCCAGACGTCTCATCTTCTAATACCAGTGAGGAGGGTTTTGGGGTGATGGTGGGGTTCGGAGCCGGCAGCCAGGAAAGAATTCTTGAAGACGTTGTTGGTGCCAAACAGGTGATTTTATTAAAGCCCGGGGACAGGACCCCTGGGCAGGGAGAGCTGTCCCCAAGACCCTGAGGAGACACTGGTTATACACTTGGGAGTTGGGGGAGGTCAAGACCTGGGGAAGTTTCCTGGGAGATTTTCATACAAGAAGACCCCCAGGTCATTGGAGGCTGATCTATCATCAAGCTAAGGTTGTTTTTCCCTCTAGCAAAGCACTAACAGTAAGACAGTAGAGAGTTCCTAAGGGGCACCTGGGTGGCTGAGTCGGTTAAGCATCCGACTTTGGCTGAAGTCATGGTCTCATGGTTCGTGGGTTCAAGCCCCGCGTCGGGCTCTGGGCTGACAGCTCAGAGCCTGAAGCCTCCTTCAGATTCTGTGTCTCCCTCTCTCTGACCCTCCCCTGCTCACACTGTCTCTCTCTGTCTCTCAAAAATAAATAAGAAACATAAAAGAAAATTTTAAGACAGTAGGGAGTTCCTGAGAAATGTTAGACTCTGTATTTGCCTCAAGGATTTGTTGATGGGCTGCAGGTTATAAGGAAATTTAATTTTATCTGCCATTTCCTTCTGCCTTTGCTTCCCACATCATATGGGGGGGAGGGTGATGTTGGGGCTCCAGGAAACTGAGTCTATAGGTTTCTGGAGATTAAGCTATTGATAAGATTGCCTTTTCCTAATGTCCTAATTTCCTAATATCGTAATTTGCTAAGATATTTGTAAACTGATGGAGACCCCTGTCCTGCATGGCTGCGACCTCTATCAGCTAACCATTTGTTTTCTTTCCTTTTCTCTGTTTTCCGGCAGCCAGGAGGGCCTGAAGACGGTCACACACGTCCCACCTCGCGGGGGGGGGGGGGGGCGTGCTAGCTTGCACTTTGCCCTCCACTTGCCTTGTGCTCCCTTGTCACCATCACGCCGGGCATTAGGATTCCAGCATGAACTTGGGGGCGACACAAACCTTCAGAACACAGCAGGATCCCTGGGGGTGGAGCCTGAGACGGAGGTTTGCACCCAAGTGAATTTTTGATGAGGAACTCACTTAGAGAGGGTCCGTAAAGAGGTGAGGGGAGAAGGGAAGGGCGAGTTCAGAAGCCACGGGAGGCGTGATTCCGCTGACGTGCTGGTCTTCGCCTGACCCGCCGGGAGCTCAGGAAAGCAGGCGGCATCGCGGAGCTGTCCCCTGGCCCCTAGAAGCCTTTTGTCCCCTCCCCCCAGTGTGGAGGGGCACAGCTGGCAAAAGGACAATTGTCCCAGAAAGAGTGTAGCTATGAGCTGGGGGATGGGTGCGCGAGCCCAGTGAAGGCACCCACACCACGTGCCGACAGCCTCCGCCCACCATGCAGGATAAATCACCCCCATGAAACCCGCCACCATTTCAGTAAGACTAAAGTCCCAGGGACATTGATAACAAACCCTGTCCCCTCCACTTCCTCACAGAGGTAACCACTGTCCACAATTAAGATGCAACTTTGCGGTTGTTAGGCTTTTGTTGTCTTGAGTTTGTTTTTTGTGTTTGTCTACATGCCGGCATAGATAGCTGAAGAAAACAGTACCTAATATTGTTTGTGTCCAGAAATTGCATCCTCTTGCTTGTTAAGGGTTGGATTGTATTCCCCCCGCCCTCACACACACACATACACACATGCACATGCACACACACGCCCACATGCACACACACAAACACACACACATACACACACATACACACATACACACACAATTTCTATGAAGCCCTACTCCAGGGGAACCTACGAATGTAGCCTTATGTGGAGACAGGATCTTCTCGGGGTCTTTACAGAGGTGATCAAGGTGAAAATGAAAGGTGACCGGGGTCAGTATGGCGGCCCTGCACTCATCCAACCGGTGTCTTTATGAAGAGGGGGCATCTGGAGACAGGCGCGCACACGGGAAAAGGCCACGGGGAGATGAAGGCAGAGATCAGAGCGATATTTTTACAAGCCTGGCAAGACCACGGGTCACCAGCCACCGACGGGAGCTCGTGGGGAGGTTCACAGAAGGCCCAGAAACCCCGTCGACACCTTGGCAAAAGGACAATTGTCCCGGAAAGAGTGCAGCTATGAGCTGGGGATGTCACACTTCCAGCCTCAGAACACGGGACAGTACGTTTCTGTTGGTTGAGCCTCTCGGTGTGTGGTGCTTTGTCAAGGAAGCCCTAGGAAAGGAGTGCGCCCATCGGCTCCTTCCAACGCTTGCTTTCTGTTTCTTACCAGCGAGCGCCTTGGGTGGATGAGAACATGGAAAGCCACCGCGTTCTTTTTAACCACAACATAATATTCCACGGCCTGGTTTGTTTCCTTTTACTTTATTGAAGGGTTCCTCTCTTTTGGTTTAACAAAAGTCATGTCAAAACACCTTTGATTTGGGGGCACCTGGGTGGCTCAGTCTGTTAAGCATCCGACTTCAGCTCAGGTCATGATCTCGTGGTTCATGGCTTCGAGCCCCAAGTCCAGCTCTGTGCTGACAGCTCAGAGCCTGGAGCCAGCTTGGGATTCTGTGTCTCCCTCTCTCTCTCTGCCCCTCACCCACTCATGCTCTGTCTGTCTCTGTCTCTCTTTCTCTCAAAAATAAATAAACATTAAAAAAAATTTTTAAATACCTTTGATTTTCCCCCAAGTTTCCAATTCAGCTGCATGTTTTGTTAATGCATTGTCGTCATTTCTTATGAAGAGTCCTGTGTTCTTCCCAAGTGCCCCATCTGTTTGACTTGATCCCTGCTCTGTGTCTGTCTTCCCCACACCGTCCCTCCTCACCTGCCCAAGCTGTCAGGTTGGGGTCTAAGGACAGACCCCAGAAAGAAGCTGGGCGATGGCCCCATCTGGCTCATGTCCCTGGGAAATACAAAAGTGGGCCCTGGCCGAGGCCTCTGTCGTTCACTTTCTGGCAGAGCAGCCACCCCTCCCTGGCCCTCTGGGACCCCCTTCCTGTTTCTGCCTCCACCATCAGACCAGCTCCTTTACTGTGCTAGCCCCGCTCCCACCCATCCAAGGGGCCATCGCAGATAGAACGTTGGAGAGGATTGGGAGCCGGGGAGCCCCAGCACTGTGGCCGTGGCAGGCATGTGCTTGAAAGTCAGTAGGAATTTGGGTGCTCCAGATTGTGAGGCATCATTTATAAAGGCATGGAAAACTCTGGAAGGCCCAAAGGGGAAAGAACTAGGCAAAGTCACCCAAAGAGAATTAGAGGCAGAATTGGGCTTTTACTTGGCTTCTGTTCCTGAGCCCAGGGCTCCTTGAAGACCCCGGATGGTCTCAAGTTCCTAAGAACTGGGTCGTGCCCTAGCCCTTGGGACCAGCAACCCCTACGACCTGGACAACTTACACGCAGCCCCAAATAAATGTGTCCAGTGGAGGAGGCAGGGGGTGGGCTACTGCCCGGTTTCCCCTCCTCACCTCCCCCTTTGGCTTCCTGTGATCCATCCCCACCCATCCTTAATACCCAGATCCTGTCTCTGGAGTCCTAATTCTGGAACATGCCATGACTCAGCCAGGTGCCTGTCCCTTGGACATGGAGAATAGTGTGTCAGAAAGGCTGCAGAGAACTTCCTAAAGTTCTCCCTGAGGGGAGACCCCAGGCTGTCCAGAGACAATTTCTCAGCTTTCACCCCCACGGCCTTAATTAAAACTATATACCATACCCATCAGAGGCCCCGTGGCCCTGCCCAGCACCTCCCAGGCTCTCAGACCCCCATCTGGGTCTGCAGTCTGCTACTGCCTTCCTAGGCGGGGTTGCATCCTGGGGATCAATGAAGTTGGATTAAGAAAATGAATATTAATTTTGGAATCAGACCAACCAAAGTCCAAATCCGAAACCTGGGCTCCTGCTTAGTTAAGTGTTAGTTAAGTGAGAGGATGTCCTCTCTCCGAGCCTCAGTGTTCTCATCTGCAAGATGGGATAACACCAAGACAGACATCAAAGAATCATCGGGAAGGTTGGGTAGGAAGCGTTCCAGTGTGGACAAGCCTTCTGACCCGTCCCTGGCATGGGGCAGGCATCGGGCAAGCACAGATGAAAGGAATGGATGGACGAATAAATGTGCGAAAGCCATTCCCAAAGCCTTCCTTCTCCCTTCTATCTCCTTTCCCACCGTCCTAACCCAAGCCAGAGAGGCAGCCTAGCACAGGGCTACTGCTTGGTAGTAGATAGAGCCCAGAGCCTGTCACTGCCTCGGTGACTTAGAGGCTCCATTTTTCCCTCTCTTGTGATGAGTAGTAATAAGGGCACCTACCTCTCTGCTTGTCAGAAGGGCATGAACGAGCCGGCGGAAAGTGCTTTCTCCAGTGCTAGGACAGATGTCCTGTAAAACCTGTTGGCTGTCTTTATCACCCCCTGCCCTGGTCCCCCAGCTGCTCTTTACCCCGCCCCGCCCTCATTCCTGTTTATAATCCCCAAAGTCTTCACCTCAAAGTATAGATCTGAATATGTTTCCTCCTTCCCTAAAATCCTCGATGGCTCCCTATGGCTCTTGACTTCCTAGCATGGCCTGCAAGGGTTGGCCACTGCAGACCTCTCCAGGCGCAAGCACAACTGCAGGCACTCTTGTCCTGGCTTCCCAGCCTGTATGTATCCTCCTCCCTCCCCGCTGGTTTCTGCTCAGTTCCTCTAATGTGCAGTGTGGCCACAGGGACTTTGCACATGCTGTGCTCTCCCTCTGCCTTCTCCCCTTGGCTTTTAAAAAAATTTTTTTTAATTTTTACTTTTTGAGAGACAGAGAGAGAGAGAGAGAGAGACAGAGCACGAGCAGGGGAGGGGCACAGAGTGAAAGGGAGATACAGAAACCGAAGCCGGCCCCAGGCTCTGAGCCGCCCAGCATGGGGCTCAAACCCACGAACTCTGAGATCCTGGCCTGAGCCAAAGTTGGACATTTAACTGACTGAGCCCCCCAGGCGCCCCCTTCCCTGGACTTTTAATTCCAGCCCAAATGTTTCTTCCCCAGGGCAACCTCTTCTGTGTCAGACTGATTCACATCTTACACACGTAGCACCATGGGCCTCTTCTTCACAACAGTTACACTCCGTGTGGCTTCGCATTTAAGCGAGTGACCGATGTCTGCCGCACCCTCTGGAGGACGAGCTTCAAGGGAACAGGCACCAAGCCAACTCGAGGTGGGTGCTCCGCTCTGCCCCAGACCACGCTGGTGAGGCAGACCCTACTTCCTACTGTCCGACCCTGGATTCCTTATCTTCGGGTCTTGAGGGTTTAGGGTCTAGATTTAGATATCTTCGGGTTTACTCTGGCATTAAAGTCCCTGTCTGCCCGTGCGGAAGGCCAGAGTGTTGGGTAACTAACCGGAAACACCCCCCACCAATGAGAGGTGGAGCCGATCTGTGCATCCCCGGCTGCCTCCCCCTCCGGCGGCACAAGCCTGATGTGCGTGTCCCGCACTGGGTCCCAGAAGTTCCCCGTTTGCCCACGGTGGTAACTGGCCTGGTACTACAGTCAGGACTATCTGCCTTCCCTTCCTGGACTCACGCCCCCTCTTCCTGTGCTTGCTTCTGTCACTTCCCCTAGAAACCACTCGTGGGCACAGCCTTGTCCTCGCACTTGCCTTGGGTCAAACCCGTGGGTTTCAGGGGAAAACCCAAATGGGACATTATCTGTCCCCAGTAGCTGGCCTGATAAACGTGCATAGGGAGCCCTCGCAAAAATGTTTCTCCAGGGAATGACCGGGTGAGTAACGGAATGCACACCTGTCAAGGAAAAGCTTCCCATGATAATGACTCCTTGGTCTCTGGGGCCACAGAAGGCACCAAGGACTACGTGTACCCCGATCTGGGTCTCTGTTTCTCTATCAAATCAGCAATGTTGGATGGAGGGGCGGATTTGGAGAGAGCTGACCTAGGAGGCTTTTCATCAGATGGCTCTCACAGAGGGTGAATTCTCCCCACCCTATAGAGGGCGTGTGTCAGGATTTGAAGACATTTTGGTTGTTACAAGTGGTCGAGGGGGCTGTGCTCCTGGTGTCTTGTGGGTAGAGACCAGGGGCGATGGGAAAACCCCTACAAGGCACAGGACAGCCCCCCACAACCAAGGATGATGCAGCCAATGGTCAATAGTCTGAGGCTGAGAAATCCTATTCTAACTTCTCTTCAGCTCTCAAGTCTATAATTCCTTTTTTTTTTTTTAAGTTTATTTATTTGGGGAAACAGAGAACAGAGGAGGAGCAGAGAGAGAAAGGGAGAGAAAAAACCGCAGGCAGGCTCTGTGCGGTCAGCGTGGACCCCAATGTGGGGCTCGAACCCACGAACCGTGAGATCATGACCTGAGTCAAAACCAAGAGTCAGACGCTGACCTGACTGAGCCCCCCAGGTGCCCCTCCATGTCTATGATTCTAAGACAGGGTCACAGTCCTCTGACCCAAAAGGGTATACTTTCCTGATCTCTCTTTCGGGAACACAATTACTGCAATCCACCTATTTGTAGATGCTCCTTCCCCCACGTCCTTTTATTTCTGAAAACAGGGGGTACCTTACAATCAGTGGCACACACCAGCCTCATTGGCGGAGGCCTCATTTTTTTTCTGACTTAGGCGAACCAAGTGCAGGTGCACATTGGCGGCACACGGCCCTCTATTTCCCTCCTCAGATTATAGCTCATTGGAGACGAGAGAATACGGAGCTGCTCCAGGGACGTTTGAGACCGTCTCCAGCCCCTCTTCCCGCTGGAAACCATTTACTCAATATACAAAATCAACAGCCCTCCTTTTTAAAAAAGTGTTTTTAACTTGCTCTGACCTGAATCCTTACTTTGGTCTCTCCACACCCACAGGCAAAGGGATCCTCCATTTACGCTTTTCATGTTTTCCTTCTTGCACGCTAGCCTGTAGGTGCCCCCAAACCTCCCGCTCTCCCACAGTCTGTCATACTTCAGTGAGACTCGGGACCTTGAGAGCCCCCTGCAAAGCCCAGGACTCCAGACGGTCACCACAGCATCGAGGCGTGGCTTCCCCTGGCTGTCCATCAGGGGAGACCCCAAGAAACACCCTCATAACGATCCAACCTGGGGTAGACCAGATGTTTATGCCTGTTCTCCCCACCCGTCCCTGGAGCTCTGCTTCTCTCAGAGTTCATGGTCACGTGGGAGGTCATCAGATTCATCCTCCTGGTCCCAGGAAAGAGGCCTTTTCATCATTTATTCTTTATGATTCAGCTTATGTCCCAACACCTCTATGAAACCCCCGAGTCGAGTTAGCTGCCCCTCCCTGAGTTCCCACAGCCCCTTGGATTTGCCTGGACCCCAGCACTCATCACAGCAAACTCTCACTGTCATTTGATTTGCCTCGCTCCCAGGAGGCCGGTGTTCTCAAACTCGAGGCCGCATCCGACTTTTCTGGAGCTCCGGATAAAACACGGAGTGCTGGGCCCTTCTCTCACACGTTTCTGATTCAGTAGCTTAGGATGGGGACAAGAATTTGCATTTCAAATGGAGTCCAGGTGCCATTGATGTCCCGGATTCAAAGATCACACTTTGAGAAACACTGGTCTCACTCACAGGTTCTTTAGGATCGGGGACCTTGCTTCCTTAAAATGTCTAGATTCCTAGCACACAGTAGTCTGTTGACAAATGGCGCTAAATACATTCAACCAGGTTTTAATTAAATGCCCCCCTCTGTGCTAAGAAAGGCATGAAACCTCATAAAGAGAGACATGATTATGTATAAGAGCCAAGATTTGGAAACACCCTAAATGTCTGTGGATACATGAATGGATAAAGAAGAGACAGTCTATATACATAATGAAATACTACCCCGGCATTAAAAAAAATAGAATCTTGCCATTTGCCACAACATGGATGGAACGAGAGGGTGTTTTCCTACGTGAAATGAATTCAAGAAAGACAAATACCGTATGAGTCCACTTATATGTGGGATCAAAACACAAATGAACCAATACCCCCCCCCCCACACACAAACAGAAATAGAGTCATAAATACAGAGAACAAACCACCCTGGTGATTTCCAGAGGGGAGACGGGGGAGGGGGGTGGAAGGATGGGTGAGATATGGTGGAGGCGAGGAAGAGGCACAAACTTCCAGGTAGAAGACAATAAGGCACGGGGAACGATGTAGTAACTCTGTGTGCTGACAGGGAGTCACTGCACTCCTCCTGGTGAGCGTCTCACAGTGAATACAGTTGTTGACCCCACTACGTCCCCCACCTGAAACTAAAATAATATCGTACGTCAACTGTACATCAATTTAAAAAATGGGGGAGGGGCGCCTGGGTGGGTCAGCTGGTTGACATCCAACTCTTGATTTTGGCTCAGGTCATGAATCTAGGGTCGTGGGATCAAGCCTGGAGTTGGGTTCCCTGCCAAACGTGGAGCCTGCTTAAGATTCTGTCTCTCAGGGAGCTCCTGGGTGGTTCAGTCAGCTGAGCGTCGGACTTTGGCTCAGGTCATGATCTCATGGTCCATGGGTTTGAGCCCCGCGTCGGGCTCTGTGCTGACAGCTCAGAGCCTGGAGCCTGCTTTTGATTCTGTGTCTCCCCCTCTCTCTCTCTCTCTGCCTCGCACTCATGCTCTGTCTTTCTTTCTCAAAAATAAACATTAAAAAAAAGATTCTCTCTCTCTCCCCCTCAGCCCCTTTCCCCCACTCATGCTCTCTCTAAAAAGTAAAAAATAAAAAAAACTTAAGATGCAGAAAAGGACTAGCAACAGCTACTTTGTCTTGCCGGAGGCACTAATCCTATCGATCTCCCGGTCTAAGAACACCTTCCCTTGTTTGCTCCTCAGAGTCTGTCTGCTCAGCACCTTGCACATATTTTAGTCCATCCCCACCAAACCCAGTGACATGTGTTTTATTATCCCTGTTCTGTCAAGGAATTGGCAAAACCATAGAAGGTCTCTAATTTTCTATGTGAATTTTCTTACCCATGGGGTCCTCAGGTATGGCAGCAGGCATTGAATTAAAACCATGTGTGAAATAGAATAAATTTTCCCAGAGGTTCAGTTTTACCGAGGGATCTGGGAAAGGGAGAAGACGTCCTGACATGAGCAAGGACACGGGCAGAATTCTGTGGTTCCGTATTGACTGAATCAAATAATTTGTATCGCAAAACACAACACTTGGAGGGCAACTAGCCACTCTGTTCCCAGAACCTCCGAACCTCCTGGTGGTCAACTCCTCCACGTCTGACTGTGCTCCAGTGAAGCCACATGTTGGTCGGGATTCCAGCCCTGTGCTTTCAGCCACTTCAGGGACAAGGCTGGTGGAGGGCAGATCAACCCACTGAGTCATTTATTATTTTTTTTTATAAGCCCCTGGGAGTCTGATGTATGAAGTCGGAGCCTTTTCATCACCGTTGGAAATACATCTGTCGTGAAGCATGGTTGACTCAACACCCATTGTCCCATCGCCCGTGCTAGAAGGACAGCAAGGTTGTTCGGGCAAACAGTTAACTCCAGACGCAGTGGATGAACAGCCTCATTCTAGGCAAACCATTGCTAGCTCATCCCAGCTTCCCTGAGACTGACTGTCTTTCACGGCCTCGCTTGCAGCTGGGAATTACTATGTGATCCCCTTTGGGGAAGGATAAGAAGACAGATTTTCGAGGATCATTCTGCTCATGCCTCATCTTTCCTGTTTGGGATCCTAGTGTGATGGCTGGAGCTGTGGCAGACATCTTGAGATCAAGGGAGGAAAATCATGATGAATGAAAGCCAACAGGATAAGAATGACTCGGCATAGGACTTTAATGCTATTGCTCAGCTGCTATACCAGCCCTAGACTGCTTGCCTCTGGTCTTATTTTGGTTAACAATGAATATCATTTTGGTTTAAGGCATTCCTTGTAGACATAAGCATTCTTGCCTGATAGCTAATCCCAGAGTCCATCCTTCCAATAAATGCAGGGCTTTGTTCTCCTACTGGGTCATTTTCCTTTACAGCCCAAGCTTTGATTTTCTATGAAAAATCTAAATTTCAAACAATGGTTTTCCTGTTCCTTCCTTCCATAAATATCTACTGAGTACCATCTAAAGGCCAGACACTCCTCTGGGCATTGTGATAGGACAAGGAACAAAAAAGACAAAGTCTCTGTTCTTACAGAGCTTGCCGTCTAGAGGCAGGAGACAGAAAACAGAGCACAGAAGCAGGTCAAGGGATGCCTGGGGCCGCCAAGGAGAGAGAAGGGAAACAGCAGCTTGAGAGGGAGAGAGAGACTGAAGGGAGGGAACTCCACAGATGGAGGGAAGGAGAGGTGCACAGCCCTTACTTATGCTCCAGGTCCAGCAAGGAGACGCTGCGGCTGGGCTGGACAGGGCAGGGAGAGGGGTGTCCAGAGTTGAGGTCCTAGAAGCAGGGAGGACTTGTAAGCTATGCGGAGACGTTCTCTGCCGAGTGGGAGTGACGTCTTTGGTCATCTCTGGTTCCCGGTTCCCCCTCCTGCGGACCGCCTGCTCTCACTTTCTACTCATCCCTGCCCGACCTCTGCTTCCCTTGCTCCCTCCATGCCAACCCGAGTGCCTGACCCACAACTGAGGAACAAGCCAAAAAACCCTACTTGTTGAATGTGTGAATGAACGCGTGATTTACAGAAGGCCAACCAATGAATTAAAGTCCACTCACTATCCTGTGACTCTGGGCAAGTGACCACATCTCTATGCCTCTGTTTCCTCAACTATAAAGCAGAGATCCTTGTCATAACTCCCCCTTAGTGTCCTTGTAAGAACACAAGAGTCATGGTAGAGGGCGTGGGTGGCCCAGTCGGCTGAGCGCCCGACTTTGGCTCAGGTCATGATCTCATGGTTCGTGGGTTCGAGTCCTGTATTGTGTTCTCAGCACAGAGCCCACCTCAGATCCTCTGTCACCCTCTCTCTCTCAAAAATATTTAAAGAAAAAGAAAAATGAAAAGCTATAGGTAGTACCCCCAATGCCCACAACCCTGTGAAATGAGTCATCAGATATCCCCATTTTACAGGGGATGAAACTGAGGCACCCAGTGCTTTAGTCATGTGCCCAAGGCCCCCAGCTGCTAAATGGGGGAGTCAGAACTGGAACTTCCAAGCTTGGGGATGGTGCACGTGAACCAAGGGCAAGCTGAACACACGCTAAGCTAAAGTGGCAGCCGGGGCTGTGTTTGTGATGTTGTTTATGATGTGATCGTTACTGTTACCATGCCTACCATGCCCAGCCGGCCCAGGTAACGGATGCCGGGTAACGGGATGGGTGAAATCGATGCCGGATTGGAGCTCAGAACAAAGAAAGCAAAGGAGAGTCGGCTTGCCTTGTGAGACATCTGTATACACCTCCCGAGGGCCCCGCTTGGCTTGGGCAGAGGAGTGGTGGGCGGTCACGGGCAGAGAGACGCAGGGGAGCCGAGTACCCTCACCTCCGCCCCCCACCCCACGAGCCTGGCAAACCGCACGCCCCCAGCTGAGGAATCACATAACCATGGCAGCTGTCCAGAGCAGAAGAGGCCCGCACCTGTTTGCAATGTAATTTAGCTATTATCAGCCTTCCCGTCCAGCTGAAATTCAAAGACCACAGAATGGGGGACGGAGGAGGGGGCTGCACGAGGGGGGTTAGGAAGTCGGAGAGGTAAGAAGATCGAATGTCCTAAATTGCCTGCACTTTAATGCCTTGTATAAAAATTTCCTGTAATGCATGTTACCATAAATAAGGGATTGCCGAACAAGCCGCGAGCAGGAGGGCATTTTCGGGGAGCGCTCCCCCAGGGAACGTGTGGAGCCGGTCGGGCTGTGTCCCACCTCTCCGGTGACCCCGCTGTAAAACGTCCGGCCCCCACGGCCCATGCTGACCACGATGAGCACCGCTCTCTCGTGCTCTTTGCAGCGCCATCATCTAGGACCCACCGCTCCCCGGAGGACCGAGTCCCTTCCAGTCCCCGTCTCTGCTCACAGAGATGTTGGTGGGGGTCGGGGAGGCAGGGAGAGGGTCTCTTGATCTCCAGGATTCTCTCCATCCAGCCCACCCCCCACCCCCATCCAAATCCAAATCAACCTGTCAGGGCTGGCAGAGACCGACAGCATAATCCCCACTCCTGGCCCCAAGGAACCAAGCCAGATATTGGGGTCACTGGGGCACACTTTGACAGTTCTTAAGAGAAACCTTGCAGGACGCACCTGGACAATTGATCCCAGTTTCTCTGGAGGGAAAAAAATGGAAGAGGCAATTTCTTCGTTGGTAAGAGTCAGATTCACATGGTAGTTTATCATGTGTCTGCTGAGTACCCAAGAATTGTCCTAGGCTTCTATGGGTGTGGTGGGGGTGGTGACAGTGGTGGCCATGGTGGTGGCAATGGTGATGGCGGTGAGGATGGTGGTGGTGGTGGCAGAGGGGGAGAAAAAGCAGAAAGAGCCAGCCCCCACAGAGCATTCGCTACATGCTGCTGGCATGGACTGCATTACTGGATTCTCACAGCAAGAAATTCCCGAAGAGCCAGATACTATTATACCTATTTTATAGACGGGAATTACAACAGTCAGTAGCTCGCCCAAGGTCACACTCTTCATGGCTTTGACTTAATTTTCACGCCAAGCTTGGGAAGTTAATAATTTCATCACTATATCTTGCCAAAGAAGCAGAGGTGAAGAGAGATCAAATGGGTGTATGGGTCCCACAATGACAGACTGAGCGCCTCTCGCATGCCAGCCCCGGTTCTGGAAATCATGGTTCTGTCCGCAAACATGGTGGACAAGGGCTCTTGCCTCCAGGAGCATGAATTCTAACCAACATTCTTCCGAGAAAGGATTTAAACACAGAGCTCTTCTCCAGATGTATCTGGACAACACTAATTTGGAAGGGGCAATCCGTAGCATTAGAGAAGGGCCTTCAGAAGTATCTTTGCTAGGATTTCACATACTCCCCAAATCAGAGCCCGAGACAAGAACTTATAAATAGACAGTTGATGTAAGATCTGGTTCCTAGGAGCAGGAGCAGAGATGAGGACAGTGCATCTAGGGAGGATGAAGAGCCCAGACAAGGGGGCGTGAGGGAGGAGGCTGTTGCCGGGGGTAACCAGTGTTCAATCCACAGGGAGGTTCCAAGGACACCTATGGAATGCATGTCAAAATTGTCCCTTCAAGGGATACATGGAAAGAGCACTTACCCATCAGTTCTTGTTGCCCTCTGGTTGAGGGTTGCCCCAGGGGATTTATCTTCATGACCCTTCTGGGCTGTGCATGAGTAAGTGACTGCAGTCCCCTTTGCCATCCCATGCCATGCATTAGACAAGCTCCAGGACAGACCGTGAGGAACACGTGACACAGGCTTGGAGTTTGCTGCAGGCATGACGAGAGTTAGACACGAGACTGAGAGGACATGAGTCAGTGCATGAGAAGTATCTAATCATCAGTGTATCAGTCAGGGTAGGCTTGGTTTGGCTGCAGTAACAAATAATCCCACGTTCTTGATACCTAGCACTTTAAATGCATTGTATAATTTAATCTTCAAAAATATCCTGCAGGAGAGATATAATTATCAACCTAACTGATGAGAGAACTTGGCGTAGAGAGGCAACCTAATTTGCCCAAAGTCAGTCACCTGACTGGTAGAGGGACCAAGATGCAAACCCAGGGCTGGATGTCTGTAAAACCTGTGCTTTTAATAATGTGTTTGGTAGAAGGTAGCCCAGCAAAGGAGGGTCCTCAGAGGTCACAAATATTGATCTAAATTTCATTTTAAGGGGCGCCTAGGTGGTTCAGTCGGTTGAATGTCTGACTTCGGGTCAAGTCATGGTCTCACAGTTCGTGGGTTCAAGCCCTGCATTGGGCTCTGTGCTGATAGCTAGCTCAGAGCCTGGAGCCTGTCTTTGGATTCTGTGTCTCCCTGACCCTCCCAAGTTCATGCTCTCTCTCTCTCAAAAATAAATAAAAAAACATTTAAAAATATTTTAAAATAACTAAATTTCATTTTAAGATAATTCATAATCACCTTTAAAATTAGAAGTCTAAAACTGTAATTGGATGTCCCATCCATCAAGTTTTCACAAACAGAA
The DNA here is from genome assembly GCA_004023785.1 of Mungos mungo. Classification (NCBI taxonomy): domain Eukaryota; kingdom Metazoa; phylum Chordata; class Mammalia; order Carnivora; family Herpestidae; genus Mungos; species Mungos mungo. The sequence goes on from PISW01006030.1 coordinate 64,330, forward strand.
GCCCCCCACATGTGTCAGGCTGGTTCATCTCCCTTGGATTTGGGCATAAGACACCTGCCTTGGCAGTTTAATTGAAGAGAGTGGTGGTCTTCAGTGCAACTGGTCAACTACGTCCACATTTCCACCTTCCAGGTATGGTAGGATGACACGTGAGTCCCCTTCTGGTTGAGAGGGACCCCGTCACTAGTTCTGGACAATGAGTTATGATTTCCAGGCCAGACCATTTCATTGATACCCTCTTGAGGAATCACCCAGTACCCTCTTGCCCTCTGCCAAGGCACTATCCCACATAGTGGCTCCTCTGTCCTCCTGGGACCTAAACTAAGGACAGTGGAAAACAGAGCCCCCAACTAACTTACCCTACACGTCATTGTGAATACAAAATACTCATTTGTATATTAAGCCACTGGGACTTGTTACCGCAGCAAACCCTATCCTGATTCACTGGAGATGATCCTAAGATTGCAAGGTATCCCAGATTGGGTTCTCCAGAACTGGATGCTGAGACAGAATTTGGGGTATGTCAATGAGGGGTCAACCACCTGTGAAAGAGAGAGAAGTCAGGATAGGACAGAAGAAGGTAAACGGTGTTCCTGGCCTGACAGACTTTGGCCAACCCAGGGAGATGTTGGGGGTGAGCTTTGCCTGCCAGGGAGTCTCTTGTTGGAGCAAAATGGTTGGGTTTAGGTCCCCTCCTTGCTTGGTCTCTGGATTCAGGCAGTTCTGGGAAGGGAAGGTACTGGGTAAGGCAGCCCTCCACAGCGCAGGCAGACCCCTACCCACACTCCGTATGGCTGGGCAGGGCATTCTCCCCGGAGAGGGAAGCAGGCATCACATCTCCATGTCTACCACACAGGCAAAATTATTTAAGGTTTTTATTACTCACAGCCTTTATGTGTGTGGATCAGAAAGATAAGGGTAAGGAGTTGGATAAGGAATCTGTGTGCATCTCTGCTCTATCCAGCAGAGTTCTTGGTTGCAAAAGCAGAAGTCAACCCCCTTGGGGACATGCCTCATTACTGTCACTTAGGGGCCATGATACTGAGACGTAAGTTATTAGACAATAGCAATGATAGCAGTAATAATACCAGCTATAATTATTAAGCACTTGCTAGACATCAGTCCCTGTGCCAAGCTTTGCTAAACGTCTTGCGCTCAAAATATGGTGCTCAGACCAGCAGCACAAGCATCTCCTGGGAGCTGGTTAGAAATGCAGACTTTCGGGTCCCAGGGCGGACCTATGTCCCAGACCTGCATGGAGGTGGAAGTTTCCAAGCACTTCAGCAATCTGGGAACCCAGGCGGCAGACGAGGGCAGCCCACTTACAAAGATACAGGAGGGAAAGAACAAAGGTGAGAGAGTGCACATTAGTGATGGGGGTGGGGTGCAGAGCAAACACAATCGTGGCTGCACGGGGCCAGAACGTTCCACACGGAAGCAAAATGGGGGGCGCCTGGGCGATTCAGTCTGTTAACCATCTGACTCTTGATTTAGGCTCAGGTTATGATCTTGCAGTTGATGAGATCGAGCCCTGCTTTGGGCTCTGTGCTGCCAGAGCAGAGCCTGCTTGGGATTCTCTCTCTCCCTCTTGCTCTCTCTCTGCCCCTCCCCCCTCAGAATAAATACATAAACATTAACAAACTCTTTAAAAAGAAGCAAAGTGGAAAAGGAGAATGAATCTAGCATAGTCAGCTGAGCAGCAAAGGGAATTTAATCTATGGAGCTGTAGGTAGCCATGTGCGTTTTCAAGCAACCTGCATTTTCAAAAAGAACCCTGCTAGTGATTCCAGGGTGCGGACTCACAGCTGCTTAGTTACTCCTCCTGCTGGGCCTTCGACAAGAAACACTTTTCCTTATACCTACGAGCGTGCTCCTTCGCTGCAGACTAAGAAGGAAACCAAGGCACGTGGCTCTCCGCGGCACGCGGGCCGGTGCTCAGGGCTCAGGGTTCACAGCTGCATCTCTAGCACATGAGACGGTGCCCCGTGCATAGTAGGTGCTCAATAAATATTTGAGAGAATAATCAAGGACGCTCCAAAGCCACAAAAACTGAGCGGTCCCTGAGAAGTACTATTCCGCAAGTAAGCCAGACTCAAATCAGCACGTTGCTGGACGATCAAAATAATTTATAGCAGCTGTTTGCAACTGCAGCTCATGAACAAAAAAGGTCAGGCTTCCTCACTTAACACACACACACACACACACACTCACAGCCAGAGTGCTGTCCATGCTAGACACACAGCAGATTTTTTTCTCTCTATGCAGTGCTAATAATTATGCTATGCGATGATAATGGCCAACGAAGTATCGAAAATCGTGTTTTCTAGTTTCTTGATTACTTCATATTCTAAACACTCACACGGTAGGAGAGATGCTTGCAGGGAATGTTGTCAGGGGTGAACCCTGACCCGCCCCCTTCTCCCATGTGGAATCGTCTGTCTGAAGCAGGACAAATCTTGCCAATCCCCAACTGGCTTCATCAGCCTTCAGAAATCGAAGAAACCTGTGCCTTGAGAAAAGCCAGGCTGGCCGGAGCCAGGGAGGCTCTGCGGGACCTCAGCATGAAGCTCCCTTCGGCGAAGAGCCGGGCCGCCTCTTAACCAGCCCTTCATCTTTGGGGCCTGAAGCGTGGACACTTGACACCCCTTTTGGCCAACCCTGCTCCTGCAGGGGCTCAGAAAAGGATGGGTCTAGTCTAAACCGCATGAACCTCCTGGTTCGCCATTCTGTTTGCCAGTATTCTCTTGTTTGCCTTTGTGGACGGCAGAGCCGAAAGAAGAGAGGGAGGAAACAGAAGGGAGGGAGGATCTCAGATTAATTCACACTCTTCGCTAGCTGGCTCTAGACCTCGGAAAACTACATTTCCCAAGCTCCTTTGCCCTCTGGGCTGGTTTGGCCAATGGGCAGCCTTAAGGGGAAATGGTAGAGCGGGAGGAGAATCCTGAGTACTTCCACCTCCATCTGTGACTGGCTCTCTTCTGTGACTCTGACTCTTACCAGACAACCCCCTCCTCCGTGACCCCAGCTCCTACCCAGCGGCCCTCACTCTGGTTCTAGCTCATTCCAGATAGTCCTGACTTTTGGTAATCTCTCCTCCTCCTTCGGTTTCTCCAGACCTACAGGCTCCTTGATGCCTCTAGTTTGTTTGAGCGACATCAACATCCCTGGTTCCAGCACCTTCTCTGTCTACCATGTACCAATTCCCTGTATTAACTTCCCTTCTACTGGAAAGTCCTAGGGTGTTTTGCTTTGTTTCATTGTTTTCTTTTTTTTTTTTAATTTTTTAATCTTTACTTATTTTTGCGCGAAATAGAGACAGAGACTGAAAGACAGACAGACAGAGAGAGAGAGAGAGAGAGAGAGAGAGAGAGAGCATTCACTCCAGCAGGGGAGGGGCTAAGAGAGAGGGAAGCACAGAATCCGAAGGGGAGGGGCTGAGAGAGAGGGAAGCACAGAATCCGAAGCAGGCTCCAGGCTCTGAGCTGTCAGCAGAGCCCAACACGAGGCTCGAACCCACAAGCTGTGAGAGATCATGACTGAGCTGAAGTCCAGCACTTAACGGACGGAACCACCCAGGCACCCCTGTTTCATTGTTTTCTTAGCTAGATCCTGACTAGCATGAATGGTCTCATTAACCCAATTTAAAAATTTTTAAAATATATATATATATTTAAACATATATATATATCCTACTATTGTGTTGCACACCTTAAACTAACACAATGTTATATGTCGATTACTTTCACTAAGACGGGGGGGAAATGATGATGTAGAGAAGGTCCATCTTTATCCTTATTCTCCCTTCTTTTAACCTCCGTCTCCCTTCCCTGAGCGCCTCACCTTCTCCCCACAGCACCATTTTCCCCTCAAGTGAAACCTGTTCCCAGCATTAGGCCATTAGCTAATTCTTGCTAACGTGTGAGCGCAGATGGCTCTCCTCTACCTCTTCCACGAATCCCTGCATGTAAACTGGGTGCCAACTCTTACCACAAAGGAGTGGAGCTCTTGAGCCAACCCGAGAGATGGCCAGAGGCCGAAGTTTTTTCTGATACTTTACAGAAAGCCTCGGGGGCAGAAGTCACGGCAGCTGCCCACAGAACGATGCCAGACTGCGCTCTGGGCCAGAGAGCCAGCGGAGTGTGGACGCGGCGGCTCCCAAATGAACGTGCCGCAGAATCCCCTGGGCATGGGTTGTTACTACAGACTGCTGGCTCCACGGGCCAAGTTTCTGACTCACTGGGTCTGGGGAGGGGTCTGTTGTGCGAGGCTGAAGCTGCCGGTCTGGGGGCCGCGCTCTGTGAACCATTGACCCAAATACTAACATGCGCTTACTAAGGATTTATCACAGGACCTCAAACCTTTGAAACCCCTTTCAAATATTACATCTTTCAAATGGAAGAGGTTTTTCAAAGGGAAGAGAGGTTTTCAAAAGTCTTCTAGTCACGCCGCCCGTAGCCGGCAGAATCAGGCTTTGAGTCTAGGGGGCCAGGCTCCCAAGTCTGGGATTTTGGTTTTTGTGCTTAGAGTTCAGGCTGGAGAAAATGGAGAGGCCGGGGGTCTGGCTCTATTCCAGCTGTGTGATGCCAGGCGGGTCCCTGGGCCCATCTGTGCCTTGGTTCCCCTCCATCAGCCGAAGGGGACCCTGACGGGCCCCACCGCACTGGGTTCTCACCAGCATTTCCTAAGAGGATGAGGCGGGCGCGGAAGCCTTGCTCTGTCACTCCCCTGCCATCCAGTTGGGCACAGACTCCGGGACTTGCTGATGGCTGGGAGGCTGTGACCCGCTTGTTCAGAGTGGTGACTCACTCGTCACCATACCGCCCGGCCACTGGGGCTGTTCTAACAGAAAGCCACAGACGGGCAGCTTGAATGGCAGGCGCTTACTTCCCACAGTCGTGGCGGCTGGAACCCCAGGTCCCGGTGCCAGTGGAGTCCCGCGTCTGGTGAAAGTCACTCAGATGGCTTGCAGGCGGCCGCCCTCTTGCAGCGTCTTCACAGTAACCCATGACGTCATCTCAATGTCACTTAGAACCAATGGTGTCATCTCAATGTCACTTAGAACCCATGACGTCATCTCAACGGCACATAGAACCCATGATGTCATCTCAACTTCCTTCCCTCCCCAGAGCCACCTCCTATACCATCATGGTGGCGGTTCAGGGTATAGCCTATGAATTTGAGGGTGGAGGAAAGACAAATATTAAGTCCACCCCACACCTCTGTGTTCCTCCTTGCTTCCCTTCCTTCTACATTCTGCTTTTTGGGATCACCCCCGCCAACATCAACCATCTACGTCCATGCCCAGATTTCAAGATTTGCTTTGGGGGGGGCAACTCACACTAAGATAAATGAGGCAGGCAGACTGTATAAACTAGTTAGCACAGTGCCTGGCATGTCTTGTAATTTAAAAAAATATTTTGGGGCATCTGGGTGGCTCAGAGGGTTGAGCATCTGACTTCGGCTCAGGTGGTGGTTTTGTAGTTCGTGAGTTAGAGTTCCGCACTGGGCTCACTGTTGTCAGCTGGGAGCCGGATTCAGATCCTCTGTCCTCTCTCTCTCTCTCTCTCTGCCCTTAGTTTGCTCAAGCTCTCTCTCAAAAAATAAATAAATAAATAAAACATTTTAAAAAATGTTAATAGCTCACAGAGAGCACTTCTTTTTTTTTAATTTTTAATGTTTTATTTATTTTTGATACAGACAGAGACAGAGCATGAGAGGGGGAGGGACAGAGAGAGAAGGAGACACAGAACCGGAAACAGGCTCCAGGCTCTGAGCTAGCTAGCTGTCAGCACAGAGCCTGACGCGGAGCTCGAACCCACAAACGTGAGATCTGACCTGAGCCGAAGTCGGAGGCTTAACTGACTGAGCCATCCAGGCGCCCCGAGAGCACTTCTTAAAGGCTGGACCTTTTACATATTTTAACCCCTTAATAGTCATTTAATAAATGTAGCTGCTACTGTTTGATATCCTCATTATTATTTACCTCTGATCTCCCCAACCCCTCACAGAAGGAGTTTTTCCTCGAGTCATTTGTCTTACCTTGGCTATAGTTTATATCACCCTCCTTGCTTACCTTCACAGCCCCTATGGACGTGGAAGTAAGTCGTCCATTGCTTTGTTTCCATGTTTATGGTTTATCTCCCTCAGGGCCACGGGATGATTTTTAGGGGCCCCTCCCTTTAGCGTCAATACTAAAAATTGTCTGTTTTTACATTTTTTTATGTTTATTTTTTGAGAGAGACAAAGCACATGCAGGGGAGGGGCAGAGAGAGAGAGGGAGAAAGACAGGATCAGAAGCAGCACCGCCTGTGAGCTGTCAGCACAGAGCCCGACATGGGGACCCAACTCTCCAAGCAAAGACCATGCCCTGAGCTGAAGTCCAACGCCCAGCCGACTGAGGGCCCCGGGCACCCCCTAAAAATTGTGTTTGATGTCACTTTAAATATTGAAACGTTATTTTTCTTTCAGTGTAGGCAAAACTTAATCGATTTCCATGGGGTCTGCAGATCGCATCTTTTTTCTGATAGGGGGAGAAAAATGAAAATATTTCTGTAACCCTAAGGTTTGTCCCCTTCTGATTGTAAAGAATTTAAAACATGGCAGTGGTGCCTGGGGAGTCAGTGGGCCCTCCCGGGGCCACAGACAGGCCCCACGAGGACAGGAATCACGGCTGTCCCCTCCCTCCGCGTGGCCCCCCGTGCGGGAAGCACAGCCCCACGGCTGGAACTCGAGTCCCATTCTGGAATCACCTGGCTGGACAGCGACGCATCCACTGAGCAGCAGTGAAGCATCATGGGAGGCATTATGCAAATAGGGCCTCCCGGCCCCGCCCCCAGCCAGGCGGCTTTAGGGAGGGCAAAGCCTGGGGCTAATTGTCCCCCTGATCCTGTCCCTTGGGGCTGACCCCGGTGTTGAAGCACAAGCCACATGCCCTGGGCCTCTAGAGCACGTGCTCTGGGCCTGTCGGGACAAGGACAGAGCTGCGGTGCTGACCCTCACCCTCCTTCCCCGCTGAGCCCCCCGGCAGACCCGTTGAATGGGGCTTTCATTTCCCTGACCCCGGGGTCATCTGTTTTCAGAACGTGAAATATGGCCGCCTGGCCCAGGCCAGAAGCCAGGGAGATAAGCGCCAGGGAGGAGCCTGCCGTCCAAGAAGCCGTGACTAATGATGATTGGGGTGTGTTTGGCGGGGCAGGATTTATTTGGCTCCTGGTTACCTGCGGTTTAACTCTTTGTGGGACCTCGTGCCCAGCCCAGAGGTGCCTGGTTGCTCCACCCACGGGGGGCTCTAGATCCTACTGTCCCAAGCACAGGGTCTGGTGCACCGTAGGCATTCCACAGTATTTGTGGTCAGGGTCAGGTAAGGAGGGGGGAAGGGAGAACAGCAAAGGCAGGGAGGGAGCGGAAGGGAGGGAGGAAAAAGGACGAGCATCTATGCCACGTCCTCAGACCTTCGGCCTAATAATATTAGTGCCCATCTATCACGTGCTGAGCACGCGCCAGGCACTGACTTTAACTATGTGACCTCATTCAACCCTCCCCAGTCTATATAAAACACATACCACTCCCCAAGCCCAGCGAGGAGACCGGGAAACTGAGACCTGGGTGTTATTTCGTATGTCCATTTAACAGATGAGGGCGTGGGGCTCAAGGCCATTAAGAGGCTGGCCAGGAAGTGGCAGAGCTGAGATCTGAACTGAGACTTGGTCTTTCCGGCGTCCACGCTTAAGTTCTTAGCTGCCGCGTCTAACAGTCTGGGTTGTTGGTTTTTTCTTTGCAGCAAACAACCTTGAAATCCCAGAGGCGGACAGCAAACGTTTATTTTTACATGAGCGGGTCTGCAGGTGGGCTGTGGTGGTCAGGCTGGACTCCAGGCTTTCTGCTGGGCTCGGGTTTGGTCTACATGGGTTCATTTTAGGGGCTGAAGGGCAGCGGCTAGTTGGGGCGGGGCTTCTCGGCTGTGGAGCCCAAGGACACAAGCCAGCCAATCAGACCCATCTAAAGCCTTTGCTCCACCCACCTCCCCTGGCCTCCTGTGGGCCAAAGGGAGGCACGTGATCAGAGTCAAGGGGTGGACATTTGTTCACCCCGGTGGCGGGCGGCCAGGGCAGAGGGGAAATAGTATAATCCCTACAATTTTGAGGGAGTGGAGAATGAGGAATAGGCAATCTACACACATACGACGTATGAATGTGTACAGAATAGTACACGAGGCGGGAGGTACAGAATCCACAGCACGTGACAGTACCCCTACCTTCCTAACTTCCCAGTCTCCGTTTTTAGGTACAGATGTGCCACAACTCACACCCAGCAGAAACACGCAGGCGCGCACACACCAGCAAGCAATGGTACGTCCTCTGACCGGCTGACTACTTTAAAGTCACTGACATCAGCGCCATTTTGCTCCCCTCCCTTCTTGAGGACTTGTGGCAGGACCTGGAGACGCTGTTGCTTGTGATGACTTGGGTAGGGGGCGCTATTGGTCTCGAGTGGTTGGAGACCGTCACCCACCAGGTCAGATTCTCTGTGCCCGCATGTGAACAGAGCCAAGCTTGAGAAATCCTGATCTAGAATAGTAATGACCCCAGCCTATTAAAAAGACAGATCCCAGAGGCGCCTGGGTGGCTCAGCTGGTTGAGCATCTAACTTCAGCTCACGTCATGATCTCATGGTTTGTGAGTTCGAGCCCTGCGTAGGGTTCTGTGCTGACACCTCAGAGCCTGGAGGCTGCTTCGGATTCTGTGTCTCCATCTCTCTCTACCCCTCCCCTGCTTTCTCTCTTTCTTTCTCTCTCTCAAAAACATAATAACAAATAAAAAATGTTAAACAAAAAATTTTTAATTAAAAATAAAAATAGGGGCACCTGGGTGGCTAAGTTGGTTAAGTGGTTGACTTCAACTCAGGTCATGATCTCACAGTTTGTGGGTTCGAGCCCCTCATTGGGCTCTGTGCTGACAGCTCAGAGCCTGGAGCCTGCTTCACATTCTGTGTCTCCCTCTTTCTCTGTCCCTCCCCTACTCGTCCTCTGTCTCTGTCTATTAAAAATGAATCAATGTTAAAAAAATTTTTTAATAAAAATAAAAAATACAGATTTCGGGGCCCCCCCAGCTCAGAGGTTTGATTCAGAAGGGCTGGGGCGTAGCCTTGGAAGCCGCATTTCTGGACTAGCAATTTAGGAAATTTTGATTCACGAATCAGAGCTCAGGGGCTGCTGCCTTAGGTTTGCGGGATGTCCTCCCAGGAAACCCAAATCAAAGATGCCTTTAGAAATTGAACAGAGCAGCCTTTTCCTAAGCACTTCTAGAAACCCGGAGCCCTGCTTCCAGAGCCCCCCAGCTCAGGGTGCTCGCCCACAGATCGAATCTCCAAACAGAATCCTACAAACCCTCTGGGTCCTCTGCCTTTCACTTTTAGAACCAGGAGGAATTTGAGGAAAATGTAATCCATATGGTTCAGAATCACTTTTAGATCATGAAAGCACTGCCGTGGTTTTTAAGAGCTAGTTGATGTCCAAAACACCTTATGAGGATTTTAAAAATAAGCTTCTTAAAGTGTCTTTTTACTTACAGTCGGATTTCGCTCTGAGTAAGTGGATTCAAATGATAGGAAGCCGAGGCTTGGGGGTGGGGTGGGGAGAGGGGCTGCCGGAAACCCCAAATCATGAACCTGGAGGAAATTCGACAGTCAACACATCAGGTCTTCTGCTCTACCTAAAAGCATCTCCTTGGCATGCACCCCATTTCATGCAATAAAATTGATTTTATTTTCCCAACAGTTACGGATTCCAGCGGTCACTCGGTTAGGTCTTCAGGCCTCCTCCTTCTCACGTTGCTTCTCCGCGCATCTCGGATTCCATATTTAAACCATTTGACTCCTTGTAAACGGAGATTCGTTGCCTTCTTCCAGCAGGTTCACCTCTATCTAAACAGCAACTCGCCATGCCGCCAACGCCACCTTTCACTCTTCTCTCTTCACCCCAGGGACACCTGGGTGGGAAGCCAAATTCTAGAACCGACCATAGACTCGCTCACAGCGCAGGTGGGCCAGCCCGTTTGGAACAGAGATTTGGCAAAATATCTAGTCTAAACCATGTTTATCCACAGTGAGTCTGCTTTCAAGAATCTAGCCCAAGGAAATAATCCTAAGTGCGAAGTAATACATATTTACAGCCAGAGGTATTCAGCACCCTTATAACCGCAAAGAAACTGAAAACGACCAACCAGAATAGTAATAGCAAAATGGTTCATGAAATGATAGATAACTTCTCCGCTTCGTGCCCACAGGAACGCTGGCAGAAGTTAAAGCTTCAGGGAAGAGCGAGAGAATGGTCCCCACCGACATGATCCAGGTCATGTAAAAGTCGATGCCTTATAGATGCTCCAGGAAATTCGTAAGGATGTGTTGGAATGAACTGGGCCCAGGGAGCAGGGAGAGACGTGCCAGCTGGGACAGAGGGTGTGGAGGTCTTGATGGCCACGATGAGCACCTTGGACTTCCGCCTGGAGGCAGTGGGGAGCCATTGAAGGTGTTTGAGCAGGGAAGGGACGCCGTCAAGGCTGCACTTTGACAAGATGGCCACAGCATGGAGGAGAGACTGGAAAAGCCAGGGAAGCCACTGGGAGACCCAGCTGGAGGCTTTTTAAGTAGCAACCACAGGGGATGCTGAAAGCCCATTGGGTAGGTTGGAAGGCGTTCATTCAACAGTCATTGGTTGTATTATCCTTGTAGGCATGCGATTCCCTGTAGGCATGTCTGGAAGGGGCTGTGGGCAGAACCCAGCGGCTACTGGGACTTGGGGCAGGGGCTGGCAAAAAAGTGGAATGGAACAGCCCTGGGTTTCTGGTTCAGACCGTTGGGCGGATGGATGCTGGTGTCATTCGCTGAGCTAGAGCTGAAAGAGTCTGATGGTGGGTCCAACTGGGGGCTGAGTGGGCCCCGTGGAGATGCCCAGCCAGGACTTGGGTGTTAAGAGTCTGCAGCCCTGGGGACAGAGGCAAGCTGGAGACGGCCTTGAGGGTTGGCGGCATCCTGGTGGTGTTGGAAACCCCATGAGGGAATGAAATCACTGCGGTCAGGACGGGGAATCACGCTGAGAGAGGACAGGGCAAAGGACACCCCCGGGAAGGTATGTATCAAAACTTCGCTATGGAAAGTCCGCAGCACATTAAAAGCGGGGGGCTTTCAAAGAGAGGGTGCCGAGCAGATGTGTGTGGGGTAACCGATGAGGACCACACAGTGCGGAGCAAAGAGAAGCAGAGATATGCACGCGAAGGGTTTAGAAAGGCTGTGTGGGCACGGGTGGGGCGGCGACCCTGGGAGGGAAGGAGCCTCACGGCGGATTGTCAGAGAGGTGAAGGGGGACACGGAGCACAGAGGAAATAGGACTTGTGGATGAAGGAGCAAGACAAAGAGGGGGGAAAGGGAGGCTCATGAAGGAAGGGAGGCACCCGGGAGCTCCTGGGCTCCCCTCTTCCAGGAATGGTGGGGAGCGGGGTGCAGGGTCCAGTCTGGCTCGCTGATCTGGGATGAGGGGTCTCCCGGAACCCGATAGGAGAGCACTGAGCGGGGAGTAACTGCAGGCTGACAAGGAACCACTCCCTTGTCCCCTCCCTCCTACCCCACATGGCCCAGCAGGGACTTGTCTGTCTGTCACGAGGCACCTGCACCAGCATGGGTCAAGGGGCTTAGGAGAAACCTAATGGCCTCAGACCTCCAGAAGGGCTCACGTGTGGAACAGGCCGTGGGCTGGCTCCGGGTGGCCCAGCCCGCAGGTGGAAATAGAGCGAGCGGCGTGGGGCTCTAAAGAAAGAAGAAGTTCAAAGACACCCGGTGGAGCCCTGGAAAGGACAGTTTCAGCGGGTAGTGAGTGCCTCGTGCCCGGAGGCATTCAAGCTGATGCTGGGTGAGCACTGAGCAAAGGCGGCTGTGGACTGGATTCCAAAGCACCTGAGGACACTATCTAACCTTTTTTGTCCATCTTGTAGCATTGTGCTTAGTATGTACTGAGCCCTCAATAAATATTAACTATTACTACCATCATTATCATTAAAGTGTTCAACCTAAAATGCCCCGTAGAATCAGTAGGTTTCATAAACTGTCAGTGGTGGGGACTTAATTGCACAATCCCATCCCGCCATGCATTCCCGCTGGCTGAAGGGCAATGCTGAAAGCATTCTGCTTTCCCAAGTGAGTTCGGTAACACAGACTGCAGGTGAAATTTTAAAACATCGATTCAAAGAAACTTTTACCGCTGTGCAGACCGGCTCTGGCCGTGGTCCCCCTTTGTGGCATCTGGGCTAAGGTCACTCTGGTCTGTGCTTTCTCTGCCCACCAGCTGTGTGACCTCAGGTAAGTTACTTCACCTCTCTGTGCCTCGATTTCCTCAACCGTGAAACGGAATTCTAATACTTGCCCCACAGAGTTGTCGTGCGAATTAAATTAGATGATGCGATCAGAGAGCCTGTGTGGTGTCCTACACATGGAAAGACTTAGTAAGTGATAATTGGTGCTGTTACTGATTTTTCCTGTGTTCAACTCATGCTTTATGTCCCAGGCGGAGGGATTTCGTGGCAAATGGCCCGCCTGCACCCCATGCTGAGCTCTGGGCTTCTTCCAGCACGTTGCCCTGGAACTTGGCCGGCAGCTTCTTTCCATTATAGGCGCCGAGTGATTGCTGGCTTTCTATGTACCTGGTGATAACTCTAACCTGGTCGCCGGGGTGGAGGGCGGGGTGACAACACCAGCGAGCAGGGGGCTGCTGGGGAAGAGCCCAGTGCTGAAACCCTAGTCCCAAGAAGGTGGAGACGGGAAAAGAGAAAGGAGCCATCAAGGCTCAGTGGCTCCCTGGGCTCCACATCAGCCTGGTTTTGCTTATGCTAATCCGTGGGGTTGGGGGGGAGGGGGCGTGGATCAGGTCAGGTTCACTCCTGCCCTTGCAGAACTCACATTTGCATGTGTCTATGAGCCACCTGGGAATGGGGCTGAAAACGTAGTTGGGGGGGGGGGACCCAGGCACCGTGTTTCTCGAGCCCCCTGGTGCTGCTGCTACTGCTGGACCAGGGACCGCACTTTGAGGAGGAGGACACTCTACCCACGCCCCAGCCCCTGGTCTAGCCCCGAGGGAGCCCCGGAGAAGGTGGGGCCTCAAGAGGAAAGGTTCTCTGAGCAAAACAGTTTCCGATGGCTAAGAGCGCCATGCTGCGGTAGGGGACCCCGGAAGGGTTCCCCGAAGAATGTACTCACCTCCGTGGGAAAAACACAAAAGCCAAAGTCACGTGGCCAAGCTTATACAGCTGGAAAGGAGCAGCGCTGGGGTTCGCGTCCCGTCTCTAAGATTCTAGAACCATGTTCTAAATGAAAAGTCTTCTTGTTTTTTTTTTTTTTAATGTATATTTATTTTGAGAGAAAGAGAGAGAGAGTTTTTATGTATATTTATTTTGAGAGAAAGAGAGCACGAGCATGAGCTGGGGAGGGGCAGAGAGGGGGAGAGAGAATCCCAAGCAGCCTCTGCGCTGGCAGTGTGTGGAGCCCGATTTGGGGCTTGAACTCACAAACTGCTAGATCCTGACCTGAGCTAAAGGCAGACGCTTAACTGACTGAACTACCCAGGTGCCCCAAAGGCTTGTTTCTACCTGGATTGGGACTGGTTTTTTTTAATGTTTATTTTTGAGAGAGAGAGCTGTGGGAGAGGCAGAGAGAGAGGGAGACACAGAATCCGAAGCAGACTCCAGGCTCAGAGCTGTCAGCACAGAGCCTGACACAGGGCTCAAACCCATGAACCATGAGATCATGACCTGAGCCAAAGCCAGAGCTGAGTCAACTGAGCCACCCAGGTGCCCCCTCTTTTCTTGATGCTTCTTCCTCCCGCCTTTTTTCTTCTCCTTCTTCTCTTTCTTCTTCTTCTCCCCTGACCCTCCTCCTCCTTCTTCCCTAAGGTGGCCACATACACAGTCTTTGTTTTAAAGACTATTCTTAACCTGGGATCGGTTGGCTCATAAATCCCTTAAAATTAGACACAAAGTTTTGTACCTGTGTGTGAGTGTTTTTCCCAAGGAGCAGGGTCCATAGACTTTACAGATTCTCAAAGAAACTTATAAATAGGAAAATGGAAAACCTCTGCGATGTCCCTCTCCCCTCTCTCCCTCCCCCCCCCCTTCCTGTCTCTCTGTCCTCTCTCCCGTCTCCTCGGCAAGGGGCTGGTGTCACCCAGACGCAGGATGGTGAAGCTGGGAGAAGGGCCATGGGCAGGGCAGCCCTCCCTGGACCGTGTCCTCCACTGGGAACAGCACCTGCCAGATTTGGGGTTCCGGATGGGGACGAGGTCTGTGTCCGATGTCCTCTTGGCTTAGCCAGCCACCGGCCTAGACACCCAGGCACCCGCCCTGGCTGCCTCTCCTCCCGCCTTGGGCTTGGATGATGAGAAGCCCAATCTCACTATAAGTGAATCTCCAGACGGGGGAGGTCAGGGACACAGAGGGCTCTGGAGCGCCCTCATTTTTGTCGGACCCCAGCCTCCTGACTGCCAGCCCAGAGCTATCCCGACCTTTACAGAGTCAGTCCTGCTCAAACTTCCCCTGACTACGCTTTGTGACCAGGAATGGAGACAGATCTGCTGATCCCCTGTCTGTCCCGGCCAGAACCCAGACGATCTGAATGTCATGGCTGCTTCTCATGTTGTCCTTTAAAAATCAAACAGACCCAAAGCTCTTTCTCCAGTGTCGCCCAGTGGACCGCCAGCAGACTTTATCTGCCAGCACTTAAAAAAGAAAAAGAGAGAGAGAGAGAGAGATTGCTGTTGAAGAAGAATCTAAGGCCCTCGGAATCTTAACAAGGCAGCTCTGTTTCTTATCATCTTCAAAAAGCCTTTATTAAGCCTCTCTGGACTCATGTGGCCAAGCAAGCACTTTACAGAATCAGATCAATCAGCAGTCCGTCAGCAAACGTGTACAGCGCGCCTACTGTGGGAAGCCGCCGATGTGGGGGGCAGCGGGGCATGGAGGCGCGACCCCTGACCCCACGCTAGGGATGCCCGGGGTCTGTCCTGCCTGAGACACCACCTAACCCCGGTCCGGGCGGGACGGTCAGTGAGCATCGTCAGGATGTAGAAGAGGAAACTGCCTCCTCTGAGAAGGGGGTGGGGGGAGGGGGAACACAGAGAATCCGGTTTCAGGACAATGAAAGCCCCCAGCATCCCTGGCATCCCTCCAGTGAGGGGAGGGGGGAGGGGATGATGTTTTCCGTGTCTCTGGCCCCCTGGGGTATCTGGGGCATAAAGGGTCCCCAGCACGCAGCAGAAGCCTGGCACTGAGAAATGTCGCCAAAGTAGAAACTCAGACCTTAGTGACCAAAAAGGACTCATTGGGGCGCCTGGGGGGCTCTATCAGTTAAGGGTCCAAATTCGACTCAGATTATGATCTTGTGGTTCGTGGGTTCGAGCCCCGCGTCAGGCTCTGTGCTGACAGCTCGGAGCCTGAAGCCTGCTTCAGATCCTGTGTCTCCCTCTCTCTCTGATCCTCCCCTGCTCATGTTCTGTCTGTCTCTCTCTCTCAAGAATAAATAAAAAGGACTCATTGCTAGTGAGCCATAGAGGCAACTAATCGTACAAACTAAGTGCAGGGCCCGGGAGCTGTGTCCTTCTGCACCTACAGCCCTTGCCATGTGACTCTGGACAAGTGGCCTTGCCACCGTGAGCCTCCCTTTCCCCATCTGTAAAATGGGGCATGCTGTGATTCTACGTAAGATGTGGGTAAGGTGCTGAGCACGGCAATGGACACACAGCAGGGTGAGGTGAGTGGTCGCTATTATTACCATTAGTAGTAGTATTTTTATAATTAAAAAATTTTTTTAATGTTTTATTTATTTTTGAGACAGAGAGAGACAGAGCATGAGAGGGGAGGGGCAGAGAGAGAAGGAGACACAGAATCTGAAGCAGGCTCCAGGCTCTGAGCTGTCAGCACAGAGCCTGACGTGGAGCTTGAACCCACGAACATGAGATCATGACCTGAGCCGAAGTCGGAGGCTTAACTGACTGAGCCACCCAGGCGCCCCTATAATTATTTTTTTGACATTTATTTATTTTTGAGTGCAAGCAAGGAAGGGGCGGGGTGGGGGTGGGGAGACAGAGGATCCGAAGTGGGCTCTGGGGCTCAAAGTCCCCAACTGTGAGATCATGACCTGAGCCAAAGTTGGACATTCAACTGACCGAGCCACCCAGGTGCCCCAGTATTTTTATAATTATTATTGACAGTTTTCTCTCAATATCAGCTCAATCATGTGCAACAGGAAGTTGTGGATGCTTGATCGGAGACCATAGGATACAAATTGGGTATTTTATTCATACCTGTGTTCATGCAACAGACTATTAATTGAACACCTACTAAGTGCCAAGACCATCTGGGTGCAGGCAGCATGAGCCAAACCAGAACAAGATCTCTCCCCTTCAGGGACTCTGAATCAGGGACATAAGTCCTCATTTCCACCCCGAGGACTGTGGTAAAACCACCCAAAGTCTGCAGACACAGCACTTGGACCTCTGTCCTCATGGGGACCCCTCTCCTACTTGGGCGAGCACGTCAGCGTTGGCTCCGCCCAGGTGGAGAGTCTGAGGTCAGAGACAGCCAGTGAGCAGGGGGACACTCCCCTCTTCTCTGTTGTTCTGGCCCGTCCCCAATGACAGACGTCCTTGATCTTCCCAGCTTCCCCCCAGGAAGCAGCCCTCTGCAGCAAGAGGGCCCTGAGAGGGGTGGGGGGGGGACACCTGGGTTTGGGTCCCTCTCTGTCTCTTCCTCCCTGTCTGAACTAGGACCCCCTACTGTGTCCCCATCTCACGTGCCCCATCTGTCAAACAAGGGCACACAGTTCATGGACACCTCTTGTCCTTGTGGACCGCAAAGCTGACTAACAATCCCCCCCTTTCCAGGTGTGGACAAACAATGCCAATTTGGGGGGGTTGCTTGCTGACTTTTAAAAGTCTGTAATTAAACTCAGTGGCTGTGGGCCCCAGGCTGAGCAAATACTTCTGTCCCCACTGGACCCTGGCTTAAAGAAAATGAATGAAGAGTCAAAAGAAAATGAAGATTCAAACAAGAAGCCGTTTGAAAAAATATATAGACCGCATTTTTTAAAGACGGGGAAAAGAATTTTTGAAGTAGGTCAGATCTGGGGTCGACTCTGATCTCTGCTACTCACTGGCGGTAGGTCAGCACTTTCTTGGTGCTTTGTGGACACAGAGTTATCTAAGCTTCTTACCAATGCTCATGGTAGTATCAGTGCTGTCCCCACAGTCTCCCTGAAGAAACAGAGGCACAGGAAAGGTCAGTACCTCACGTGGGACCATCTACTTCCTCAGTGAGAGGACCAGGATGCAAGCGCAGGCGGTCTAGGAGCTGCCATCATTGGTGGGTTGGCTGCTGTCCTGGCCTGCCTGCCTTGGGAAGACACGTAAAAACAAGCTGCAGAATCCGCAAGGCTAGTGCATGTCCCAGTTCCAGCACGAACTAGATGTGTGCCCTCTGACAGTCTACTTGACTTCTCTGTGCCTCAGTTTCCTAGTCTGTAAAATGGAATCAATCTAGCCAAACTCACAGAATCCTTATGAGGATTGAGAACATAGCCATAGCAGACCATGTACAGGTATGAGGATTCCTTCCTTCTTTGTTCCTTTCTTCCTTCCTTTTTACCTTCTAGCCATTCATCCATTTACCCATACACCTATGTACCCAACCATCCATCCATCCATCCATCCATCCATCCATCCATTTATCCATCTATGCATCTACTCATCCATCCATCCATCCATCCATCCATCCATCCATCCATCCATCCATGCATCCACTCATCCATCCACCCATGCATGCATCCATCCATCCATGCATCCGTCCATCCATCTGTCCATCCATCCATGCATCCGTCCATCCATCTGTCCATCCATCCATCCATCCATCCATCCATCCATCCATCCATCCATGCATCCGTCCATCCATCCATCCATCCATCCATCCATCCATCCATCCATCCATCCATCCATCCATCCATCCATCCATCCATCCATCCATCCATCCATCCATCCATGCATCCACCCATGCATGCATCCATCCATACATCCATACATCTGTCCATCCATCCATCTATCCATCCATTCATTCATCCATCTTCCTTCCATTCATCCATCTGTCCAATCATCCATCCACCCACCCACCTATCCATCTGTGCATCCATCTACTCCATCCATCGATCCACTCATCTGCCCATCTGTCTGTCTGTCCATCAGTCTATCCATTCATCCACCCTCCCCTCTTCTCCACCTTTGTTCCTGTGTCTATGGTCCTGGCTCTCACACTTTCCTATTTTGGACTCTGAGGTCCCCTCAGGAGTCCAAGGACAACCTTCCTGATGTAGGTCCCCACAGCCACTCAGAACATGGCCCACTCCATTCAACCCACTCTCACTCTGAACACCTTTAGGGACCACCCAGTCTCGATGTCCAGGACCCAGCTCCACTTCCAGGTTGTCAGCTGAGGCTTCCATGGACCCCCCCACTCACCTCTGGGTTCTTCTGCACTTCCTACAAACCTCTGGCCATTCCTTTCCCGTCTCCTATGCGGGATTTCTTCCTCTGCTCGTTCCCTGGCTGCCCATGCTCCTCAGGCGTCTTTCTCGGTCCTGTAGTCCTCAGTGGGTCAGGATGATTCCCACCACCCACCTTGCCACCCATCCTGTGCTGGAGTATTCTCATTCGCTTCCCCCTGCTCTGTGCCCCGGGAGCCAGAGTGGATGGCTGGCTCCCTCACCCTCGGGCTTCAGGCTGGGGGTGCACCAGCAAGAGACTGAAGACCGGGTACTCATCCCCTGCTTCCTCCTTGCTGGGCTGCAGGCTGGCTGCACGCCCTTCCAAAGGCTCCCTCCGGCTCCCCCCTGGGCCATGGCACCCCGACACCCCATCACTCAACCCTGCGCGCCTAGGCACGGCTGTGGCTAACAAACCCGTCACAGTCAGTCACCTGGAGGTAAAGACGATGGCCCTCCATGCTGTGGTGGGCCTTGTCCAACCCGTTGAAAGGCTTTAAAAGCAAAAGCGGATTTCCCTGAAAACAAGACATTCTGCCCCAAGACTACCGCATGACTCCTACCCACGGCTTCCAGCCTGCTCTACGGGCTTCAGGCTATCAGCCCCCACGGCAGTGTAAGCCAACTCCTGAAATGAAGAATGAAAAAAAGTAAAAATATATATGCACCTTTATGTATACATTTTATTTTTAATTATTAAGTTTAATTAACATCTGTGTATATATGTGTGCATATACATAAAGCAATTAAAATTGTGTCTATATATCTATCACAACATCTACATCCCCTACTGGGTCTATTTCTCTAGAGAAGGTGGCTGGCACACATGGTGATGTCTCCCCACTGTTGCCAGCCTCGGGGGGCCCCTCGTGAGGGCCCCTTCCCTGCTCAGTCCCCAAGGACTTCCTAGGCTTGCCTGATACTCCATCCATTTGGGGACAAGCCCAGCTCAGAGCTCACATCAGCTCAGAGCCTTGAACCTGGTGGGTCTCTCCCCTTGAAGGTCCGACAAATTTCTAGAACTCCAAACATCCCAAATGAAGCCAGTCATTCTCTTCCTGGTGCCCAGTCAGGAGCCAGATCCCTCACCCCTGCTACCCCCTAACCAATCACCGCTCCTCTATACCCCCCAGCCCATTGTAACTGTTCATCTAGAACATATTTCCTGAGTGCCTGCCGTGTGCCCATCACCAGCAAGGTGCCAGGCAATGGACAAGGGAACCAAGTCCTGGATATTGTGCTCAGGGAAACAGGAAATAAACCAGTGAATGCGCGGAGAGTGACAAGGACTCTAAGTAAAAGAATGAGGCAAAACCAGGGTACAGAAAGGTGTGAAGGGTTACTTTAGGAGAGGCCGAGTGCCAGGGAAGTCTCCTTGAGGAGGTGACATTTGACCAGGGGCAGGAGGTGAGGGAGGGAGTCATGGTTGTATCTAAGGGAAGAACAGCTCTGGGTAATGGGAACAGCACGTGCAAAGGCCCTGAGGTAGGACCAAGCTTTGTGAGCTGGAGAAAGGGTGAGGCTCTGGGTGGTGGAGTCAGAGAGGCCAGGGGGGAGCAGTGCACACACCTCCCCACTGCTGGCGGCCCTTCCCTGCCTCCAGTCCTTACTGTCTCTCTCTCTCTCTCTCTCTCTCTCTCTCTCTCTCTCTCAGATTGCCGTGGTGGCTCCTAATTGATCTCTTCCCCTCCCTGCCCCAGTCCATCCTCCATGACCCAAGTGACCACTTTGATCACATCACTGCCCTACTTTCACACATCCAGTGTCCTCAGAACTAAGTCCCAACTGCAGAGAAACTCACAAAGTTCATCTTGACCCAGGCCCCTGATCCCCCTCCTGACCTCAGTCACCCCAACACCCCTTCATCCTTATTAGTCCTCTGCAGCCACTGAAGGACCTCCCATCCCCCGTGCTCACCACACTCCCTCTTGCCTTCAGGCTTCTGCCTGTGCTGTGCCCCCTGGCCGGAATGCCTCCCCATTGGCTTGCTCCAGACCTCAGCTTGGATGTGCCCTCCTCCAGGAAGCCTTCCATGACCACACCCCAGGGTCTGAGGCCCCCACTCTGGGTTTCCACCGCTCCCAGTATTGTCCCATCAGAGCCTATTTTTGCCTCATGGAATGAATGTCATCTCCTTGAGGACAGGGATTATGCCAATGACGCCCAAGCCCCCAGCACTGAACAAGGGGCTGACACCCCGTAGGTGCTCAGAACATGTTGATACAATAAAGGGCTAAAGAAAACAGAGCAAAACGGGCTCTGAGAGGTGTAGACGAGATGCAAGACCCCTGTCTTCATCCCAACAATCTCACAGCACGTCTGGGTGGATGAGACCCAGGTACACATGGAACCACAGGCTGTTTAAGGCTCAGCTGTGTGGAGAGACAGAAGCACGGGGGAGGGACAGCGTGTGGAGGGCTGGAACATTAGCAGTTTCTTTTTAGGGCCAGGGCACCCCCGATGGTAAAAGTACATAACTTAACCTTTAATAATAGCTGTGTTTAACCCCTGGGGTCACAAAACTCCTGAAGACTTCACAGTTGGCTGTTGCAAGTTGGTACAAACCAGACCAGGGCATCGGTGGTTCCAGGACCGGCTTCGGGCTGCGGGTTCGAACACCAGCAGTGCTACTTTCTGGCTGTGTGATCCGGGGCAACTTCATTAGTGTGGTTCCCTGGGGGCTGACACTCAGCCAAGGTGCAGGGGAAGGAGAGGCGCTCAGGTGGCACCCTGGGGAACAAGTAGGGTTCGCGTAGGTGCAGACGAGGAAAACCTACAGCCGGGAGTTTGGGCAGAAACATGGCCCCATCGACGAACGAGATGATGCCGAGCAGCATCCCTGGTCCAAAGGAAATGCCGGCTGGCAAGATGATGGGCGCTCAAGGTCACAAGAAGTCCTGGGTAAGAACTAACTCTATGGAGCCAGTCCTGGGTTCAAACCCTGCCTCCGCCCTTTGGAAACCTTTTGACCTTGAGCAAGTCACTTGACCCTCTTGGGTCTCGGTCTTCTCATCTGCAAAATGGAGATCATGAAAGCTAAGCGTCAGGGTCTCCTGTCACAAGCTCCTTTAGGACACTTGTTGCGGGGGGAGGCCTGGAGATGTTTTCACAGGGTCATATGGCTTGGTAAAAATGATAATTTCATATTTTTTTCTTAAAGAGGGACCCCCAAAAATCTAGACCCCCCCCTTCTTCTCTCCCACACAGCACCCACCTGTCTACATTCTAGGGTTTCCAGAGCATTAAATGGAATCATGTGTCTGAAGCCTTTAGCCTGGTGTTTGGCATATAATACATAGGCACTCAATCAATGTTAGCCATGGAGATAATCAGTATCATCGTCATCGGATCCATCCGGGTGTTTGGAGCCATACAGCAGAAACAGGGTCCAATGAACATGGGGAGAAACGGAATTACTGGGAGAATTTCTGGCAATGCCTAGAGGGGCAGGGAGGCCGGAGAGGCAGGCCCTGGACACGGGCAGCAGAAAGGACGCTATCTGGACAGCGGGAGGGGTCCTGCCTCTCATCTCCGCAGGCCGAGTCCAACAACATCATTCCCCTTTATGAGTTTACTTTTCCCTCTCCGAAGAGGAGTCTTCCAGTCTTTGCAGATAAGACAAATAGGTCTGCCTTAAATATTTCTATTACTTAAAAGTTCATAAATCTGTTGGTTTAAAACTGTCAGCACTACGGGAAAATCCTGGGATGGAGCCGCTCTTATCACCGGGCCAGGAATTTGCCCAAAGAGGGGGCAGGATGCGAAATGAAAGATGGTGGCCATGCCCAGAAACGAACGGCCTCCTCGGCCCGACCCAGGTCTCTTGCCTTCCTAAGGGACACTTGGAAATCTGGCCCGAAGAGCCAGGTGTCCTGGGCCATTGCAAGCTGCCTTTACCAGGTCCCACATCCCGTTCACATGAGTCGACATGGAGGCCAGACGCCCACCCACCCTCCAACCCAGAGCGACCCTGTGTTTTGGGAAATAAGTGCTCTCCACTTTCCTACAGAGTGCTGGAAAGGTCTCAGATGAGAAGCAAAGGGACTGGGGTTCTAGGCAATGACTTACTAAATATTTAGCTACTTCCACTCTTGGGGGTGGGGGCGGGGAGAGGCATTTGCCAATTTCCGTGGGGTAAATCCCTCTGCCATGGCGGGCATCACTGAATGCAGCAGATGCTGAGTAGCCCCCCCACCGTGTGGGATTTGCACACACAACTTCAATAGACATAAAGGACCTCAGAAACACGGGACATCATACATTCTAAGTACTTATTACCTTTGTTTAATACAATGTATTGAATGGTAAAAGTATACAAATTTCCCTTTTTTAAGTTTATTTATTTTGAGAGCGAGAGCATGAGCAGGGGAGGGGCAGAGAGAAAGGGAGAAAAAGACAGAATCCCAAGCAGGCTCCATGCATCAGCACAGAGCTGGAGGCAGGGCTTGAATTCCCGAACCGTGAGATCAGGCCCTGAGCCGAAACCAAGAGTCAGACACTTAACGGACTGAGGCACCCAGGGCGCCCCCGATGGTAAAAGTACATAACTTAACCTTTAACAGTAGCTGTGTTTAACCCCTGGGGTCACAAAAGTCCTGAAGACTTCACAGTTGGCTGTTGCAAGTTGGTACAAACCAGACCAGGGCATCGGTGGTTCCAGGACCGGCTTCGGGCTGTGGGTTCGAACACCAGCACTGCTACTTTCTGGCTGTGTGATCCGGGGCAACTTCATTACTGTGGTTCCCTGGGGGCTGACACTCAGCTAGGACTTACTGTCAGTCCCTCTTCGAAGCCCCTGAGTGATCTTTGCGGGAACCAGGATAGAGGCGGTAACTTATTATCCCCCGTTTACAGATGGAGAGACTGAGGCACAGGAGGACTATATGACTTGCCCGAGACCCTGGGATTGAATCCAGGCCGCCCCGCCTGCCTCTCTGGACGGTGCTGGGCCAAGCTTCCGTCTCTGCCTGTAAAACGTGGATGCGCAGATCGATTTCCTGGGGGAGTCGTGAGGACACGAAAATTAAAGGAGCGAATGCAAGGGACCGACTGGCATGCCGCCTGGCACCCGGAAGCCCCAGATTCCTTTAGGGCCGCCTCCCCCCGGGGGGGCGAGGGCCGGGGTCTGGCAGAGCAGAGGGGGAGGCTGGACAATGGAACATCAGCTGGCTGGGAACAGCGCCGATCAATCATCAGGTGTCTTTCTATGATTCCCCAGGCTTCAGGCTCCCAACCTCTTATCTATATTCAGTCGGCGAAAATATGCTCTCTCCCCTCAGAGAAACCTCGCCGCACAGCACTGGCGGATTCGTAAAATAAAGCCAAAGTCCGAAACTTCCAGAAGTTTCCAAATCCTGCCATCCACCGCCCCTGGGTGTCACACACTGGACTGTGGCCTGTCGGCAGCCTTCCGAGGTCTACCTTTGAGAAGAGAGGGCTCATTCCTGCGCTGGGGACTGCTGCTTGCTGGATGAGGAAAACAAGACTGGGCTGCAGAAACCCAGTGGGGCCCCCAGCAGCCCCCTGCACCCCCAGGCTGGAAATTCTCCCTTGGCCCTCTTCGCCCTGCTTGTGCTCTCAGAGGCTGAGCCCAAGGCACAACAGACTCCTTTGTCCTCTGGCTTCCTGTTGGATTTTGCCAATGGAGGCGACAGGAGGGAGGGGAGAGGAAGAGAGAGGGCGGGGCCAGCCCTCCGTGGGTTTGGTGGTGGCCGAGTCCCTCTGCTGAAGGCTGTGGCTCTTTCCAGGCAGTACTCTCAAAAGCTCCTGTTCTTAGCAGGTTCTGGAAACCTCTATGTCACGTGCTTCATCCCTAAACCCCTAAACCCAGCCTACCCTCCTGTAAATAACCCTTTCACTCAGCTCCCCTTTACTGCTTCTGCGTCTGCACCTCCTTCCTGCCAGCACAGAAAATCCATCTTGGAACCTCAGTTTCTCCCTCCGTGAAATGGGCCCAATCCCTCCCAGTCCACCTTGCAGAGGTTACCTGGAGGGCAAAGCAAAACCGAGATGGGAACATTCTCTGGGGAAAAGGAAAGTTCAAAGTGCCCCCCAGGAGCCAGGCATTCGTGTTATTAATAAAAGCCAGATAGGTCTCCTCCGTTGGCCTCTGCCGCCCTCCTTGGCGTCCCCCTCCCCTCCCACGCCCCCTGACCTCTGTCCGTGTCTCGGACTTGACAGCCTCCTCCCCTGCTCCGTGTTCCCACTGAAGCCATGCGCCCTTCCCCCGCTTGCTCTGAACCTCCATGCCTGTGGGGGGAACGGAGCACCCGCCTAATATAAGCGTGTTTACATTAAAATATAAGGACAATTACACCAGCCGATCTAATAGTTGGCTCTGTATATGTTACCAAGTACTTAGGGCCCTCTTTTGGAAAGCCATTATGCCCATGTGATTCCCCTCAAAGCCTTTCTGGAGGATTTTGTTTTGACAGGAGGACATTAAGGGGTTGAAACTGATAGCATAAGCACACCACTTACACACT
Source organism: Mungos mungo (assembly GCA_004023785.1). NCBI lineage: Eukaryota > Metazoa > Chordata > Mammalia > Carnivora > Herpestidae > Mungos > Mungos mungo. The sequence continues at coordinate 89,379 of PISW01006030.1, forward strand.
TTGATCATATCGGCCCATAATTCTGCTAGAGAAAGTCTTGTATATATTAGGAAGGAAATTAATTTTATGGCTGCTGTGGCTTTGCTGGTTAATGGCCCAGCGAGTCGACTGGCCCCAGAAGGCAGGCTCCGGGAGGTGGACTCACGGCTTTGCCTCCTAGGCTCACGGTGCACGACAGGGAAGACGATCCGGAAGAGGAAGACTATGCGGCGGCGGGGGGGGGGGGGGGGGGGGGGGGGGGGGGGGGGGGGGGGGGGGGGGGGGGGGGGGGGGGGGGGGGGGGGGGGGGGGGGGGACTAGCCAGAGAGAGCCCCCCGGGGTGCGGGACACGGGATGCGGTGGCTGCCACCTGTCCCCTCTGCCCTAGCCTCTCACCAAGCTTGTCCCCGCTGAGATGTGCCTGGGGCCTTCGCAGGCCCAGAGCACAGGTCACAAGCTATCGGACTTTCGAGGAATTCCAATGTCATAGCGCGGAGACCTGGCTGGGGAAATGTATCCGGCATTTACGTGTATCAGGAAACCAGGGGAGAGAGAAGAAAGGAATTGAAAGCGCAGGGGTGACCTCTCTGAGTGTGTGTCTCCCTCCGACCAGCCCCCTGCTCCAGAAGCACTCACCCCAAAGTGGACGCGTGGTGCTGGGTGGGAACAGGGCTCCCCGGTTCTTCTTGGCTCCCGTGTGCTGAGTAGGATTCCAGGGGTGAAGGTGACTGTGTTTAGTACTGCCTGCCCCTAGCCGGTCACTTTAGCCGACCACTTCAAACGAGGAGATGCCAACCTGTCCCTGGATCTGAGCGACAGTGGGGTGGAAAGGCGTATTTCGGGGATGTGCGGGCTTCGTGTTTCTCGGGGATGTTAGAACTTAACTTTCCCACAAAAGGTTATTCCATGTACTTTAAAAAAAATGAATTCGGGGGCACCTGGGCGGCTCAGTCGGTTGAGCATCCGACTTCGGCTCAGATCATGATCTCATGGTTTGTGAGTTCGAGCCCCGTGTCAGGCTCTGTGCTGACAGCTCGGAGCCTGGAGCCTGCTTCGGACTCTGTATCTCCCTCTCTCTCTGGCCCTCCCTACTCATGATCTGTCTCTGTCTCTCAAAAATAAATGTTAAAAACAATTTTTTTAATGAATTCAAATAGATGTTTTTTTAACCCATGACAACCATCAACACCCTCACAGGCTGGAGGGGGGGGGGGTGCGGTAGAGGAGGACATGAAACAACTTTACAAATGTGGCTGCGTGGAAGCTGGGGCTGTGTGCATGGGCCTACCTTACACCATTCCGTTGACTCTGTGTGTGTTTGAAAGCTCTCATAATAAAATTAAAAAAAAAAAAGTCAGGCTGATCTTCTAGTGACCTTATCTCCATCCTCTTGCTTTCTCGAAGGCTTCCCGGAGATGGAGAGAAAAGAGAAGAAAGGATAATTCACACCAGGAATGCGTCCTTTGGCGGGACTCCCAGGGAGTGCTGAAACGGAAGAACGTCATTCATTCCGAGTATTTTGTCTTGGTTGCTGGCGAACACAAGGGACAGAGGGCTCTCTGCCATGGAAAGAATGCCAGAAGGCGACGCAAGAATTCTGTAGTCAGGTGACCAGCGTTCAGACCCCAGTTCCGTCACTGTGGCACCCGAGGTAAGTGGCGTGACCTAAGTCCCTGTTTCTCCACCTGCAAAATAGGGACCATCAGGACTTGACAAAGTGGCATGAGGACCACACAGGTGAAGTGCCAGGCACAATTCAGGCTAACAATACACCCGCCGTCCATACGGGTATGTTTTCCTGCTCGGCACGTCTTTGTATAATAACCACACTGCACCTGCTCCCACTTCCAGCCCACGTGGCTTACGAGCTGTTGACTCCACCCCCGCGCCTCGCCCCGCCCCTATGGAAATGGCCATGTGACTCGGGATGACCAATCACAGCCCCCTCTTCCTGCCTTTGGGCTGGGCTTGCCGATACCATGTGACACAATTAGAGCCAATAGGGCTGATGCATCGTAAACGGTCCCTGGATGTGTTAGGGGAAGAGCTTGTTCTCCTAACATGCGGTGGGTGACCGAATGGGCCTTGAGTTGCCCTCAGTCCCCTGGGAAAGCCAAGACTGAGGGAGGTCGAACACAGGGAAGCAGAGAAAGAGACCCAGCCCCTAGATCAAGCCATTCCACAATCCATTGGCTTTTTCAGCGACGCCAGCCAATTAAGTGCCTTTGGGGCTTAAGCCAGTTTCCGGTTTTCTGTCACTTGCAATGGAAAATTCTTAGGGGTCCACTTACTGTTGCCTTATTATTATTATCACGTGTCAGTTAGACTAGCCAGTTTTCGTCAACTATTATATGAAACTTCTTTCTGAGATGGTACCCTTTGACATCTGTTATTCCAAGATGATGTGATTCGCCCCCCGCTTTGTAATTCGTGGCTCTTGTCACCAGCGCCACTGCTGCACCATGGGTGAGCATAAAGACTGTGGTCTAACACTGCTGAAGAGGGAGGGAGGAGCCGGGACCCTGCCAGGCAAACTCCCTGAATGCCCAGTGCCCCAGCAGGACCCCTAGTGGATGCCTAGTGGGGTGGCGAGCCCCGAAATCCCCCAACACACTTTGGGGCAGACATGCAGGCTGTTTATGCCCCTGGAATTTCAATGAGGCCACAAAAGGGCTAAGAAGTCCTCGACCCATTTGTACTACAAGGGACCTGATCCCCATCCAGCCCACATTCCTGTTATCTGCTGCCACATAAATCATCCCCAAATTAGTGGTGTGAAACCACAATCATTTCATTTGGCTCACAGATTGTATGGGTCAGGAATTCAGACAAAACACAGTGGGGATGACTTATCTCTGCTCCCCAATATCTGGGACTTCAGCGTGGAAGACAAATGGCTAGGGGGGACTTGAACAGCTGGAATTGTCTGGAAGCATTTTAATCGTATGTCTACTGCTTGGGTTGGGGAGTCTGCACTGCTTGGCTCAGCTGGGACCGTCAGCCCGAGCACCTCCCTGTGGCCTCTCCATGTCGCTTGAGGGTCTCCCAGCATGGCAGTTGGGCTCCAGCAGGGAACAGCTAGGGAAGAGGCATTTCAAGAGTATGAGGTGACCTTTTTGGATTTCCATTAGTTACAAATGAGTCACCGAGGCCGTCCAGATCCCCCCTTGGTGAGACTGTAGCGAGATAACATTGCAGAAGAGCATGATGGACAAGGAATATGACGACAGGCATCTTTGGAAAATAGCATTGACCGTGGCCCACAAGCACTACCACCAAAAGCCTAGCGAGACATTATACCCAGTGTTTCCGGAGAGTTTATTATACGTGCCCAGCAGTATGGTCAGATTTCATGCCTACCATCTCACGAGGACAACTACTGTCTTTGTACTCCTGTAACAATGGAAGCAACCAAGGCTCAGAGAGGGTAAGTGACTTACCCAAAATCACCCAGCTAGTATGTGGAGGAGCTGAGCTTGGACGCTGGCCTGCATGAGTCCAGCTCTATTCTTCGTGCCACGCTGTTTTGGCTACAACTTCCTTTTTCCTCTTCTGCCTGCCCACCTCTCTTCCTACTCTGCTTGTTCTCGAGAAATTCTTCTGTTTTTCAAGAAAGACCCAGCTCTCTCTTTTTGCCTGATTTCTTCCAGATGCATAGAGGTCAAGAGCACCGTCTCTACTCTCACAGGTGGAACGGGGACTACATCCCCATTTAAAAGATGGACACACCAAGGCCTGGAGAGGAAAAACAACCTGCCAAGGTCACACTCCAGGTCCCTGGCTCAAATTACCAATCAGTCCATGGATAGCACAGCATCCTTGAATAGTACCTAGACTGGGCTTTCTTGGGTCATGAAGGGAGGGTGCCTGCTGCTCCCCTTTGCCTCACCCTGGCCAGTCTTCCTACCCCTGTCCCATTGGAGGATTCCCTGTCTCCAGTCAGGCTGCTCCCAGAGTTGTCAGGCACATAAATGATGGGCGTCCTCGGCCCCTGTGTCTTCCCATCTCCTCCCAATCTCCTTTTCCTCTTGCCCATGCCGGCCTCGGCCTCCCAAGTTATCTCGTCCCCTCCCCAGGGGGGATTATGGCACATTCAGAGAGTGTCCAGCGCTGAGAAATGTTTACACTGGAGATTAGCATTTATCTCTATACTTTCAACCTCTCTCTCCATGCTCAGTGCTGCTGTCTGCATCAGGACGGCCCCCAGAGATGGGAGCCCGCCAGGCTGGGGCCACCTCCCTGGCATCTGGGGCCGCCGAACCCCTTTTCCCACCGTGTTGGGGGTCGGTGCTCTTATGCCGGCCTCACTCAGGCACTGAAAATCCTGGGGTTTCTTGGGTAAAGGCCAGAGCCTCCCTAAAAATATAAGTCTAGAAAGTGGGCTCTCACCAGACACCAAATCTGCGGGCACCATGCTCTTGGATTTCCCGCCTCCACAACTGTGAGAAATAAATAGTTGTTTGTAAGCCGCCCAGTTTATGGTATTCTGTTATTGCAGCCCAAACGGACTAAGACGTCATGATACACAGTGAGTATTACCCACATGCCAGGCACTGGACCAAATGCATTTCCAAATGGTGTCTGTACAAGCATCCTGGTGGGGACACCGTCATGTTGCCTTTTATATAGAAGAAAACACAGAGCGCACTTGCCCAAGGCAGCCTACCGAGTTGGTTGTAAGCTTGGCTTTCGAGGCTCGGCCCTCCCGTTCTCCTCACCTGCCAGGCCTGTGGTCAGGTGACAGCAGCTCTGTGCTAGGCTAGTGACTTCCAGAGTGCAGTCTCTGGGGCGCTCTGGGAACTTGCTAGAAATGCACATTCCCAGGGCCCTCCCTGAGTCAGAAACGCTGGAGCCGAGGGTCAGCACTCTATTTTAACAAGCCGGTTGGATGATTCTACTCATTGGAAATTAGGGAACCCCTGCTGTAGTCTTGGGAGACCGCAGACTCCTGGAAACCGGTGACCTCACCAAGAGGTCACAAGCCTGTCCGGGCAATGCTCTGGGCAGGGGTAAGGCACAGAGGAGTAAACAGAAGACAGAGAGAGGAAAGAAAGAGTGAAGACAAGGCAGAGAATAAAGGAGGCTTTGGAAAGAAGGGATGAAGCTATTTATTCCAGAAAGTTCCAGGGCTTTCCAGAAAGAGAAAAAAGAAGTGTCAGGCGGCATTTACCGAGCTCTTTCTCTGCACCAAGCACAGAGCTGGGACCGGATGTGAAGCAGGGGACTGGATACAGTTGCTGCTGAAGGGGAACCCATCCCCACCAAGTGAGGGACAAGGACTCCAATGACGGAGATGGGTCAGAGGCCGTCACCACCTTACCGTTGGAGGCTGGGCACGACGGAAATGATCAACATAAAGTACCATTAGGAAAGATGCACCCTTCCAACCACAGCCCATGCTGCTTATGCAAATGCCCATATAAAACACGCATTGGGAAGTTTATGTGTGACATCACGAAACGCAGACCACAGAGTACAAATCCGTACATGGGCTACTTCCTCCATGAACGAGAATATCGTGTTTGGGAGAAGAGAACAAAGCACCTCTACATTCCCTTATGTTATGAACTAGTCTAAGGATTATGAGATGATTAGCCATTTATGCTTTTTAGTGTTGGAACTCTCCGATATGTTTGCATGGAGTGCGTATGACGTTAGAAATAAGATTTGTGAAAACAGAACAAATATTTTTCAGTAACGTGGATGGTAAGGAAAGAGTTTAAACCGTCGGGTACTACAAAGAAGACTGTTTTAAAAGACAGTAATAATCACAAAAAAAATGTGCTCAAAATGGCCCCAGGGCTTAGCGTTTACCCAAGCAGAACGCGTGAGACTGAAGGGGATATGGCCACACCCTGGTCATCCAGTTCTCCCACAAACGTCACCCACGCTTAACAGCTCCTGCCTTTTATCCTTAATGTTGCTATACTTGGCTTATGCGGGGATCTCATCCCTTAAAAATGTACTTTTCCTGGGAAGCCAGGAAAGCACCGAACGTTTATTTCTACTCCTGTTCATAAGGAAAAAAAAAAAAAACTTTAAACTTGAGTGGTGAGATAGAAATGGGAGGGATGTCTGTGAGTCATCTTTGACTAGTATAAATTGGGGGCAAATATTTTGTGTGTCCCTCGTTCTGATTTGAGGGTGGAGGGGAGAGCATCAGAGAGCCTGGCAGAGGTCAGCACAGAGACTCAAGACCACATCCATCCATTTGGCTTCAGTGGAGGAAAAAGTGTCTGGAGCGGCTGCCACCAACTCATCCCACCCCTTCTCTTGATGCCCCCAATGTCCCAGACTCCTTTGGTCACTCAGGGATTCCAAAGCCGGGGCTGCGGGGAGAGGTTCATGCTCTAACAGCCCCCACCCATCTGATGGGACCCAGCTGTCCAGGGGAGGGGAAGGCACATTAGATAAGACAGTCAAACAAAGGCTGGGCTTTGTATATTTGATTTGTCTGACCCAATTCCCAGGCCCCACAGGGATGGGTTCAGAGCTGGGGGGGCGGGGATGGGGTGAGGTAAAGGGCATGCTTTCCATCTTTCTCCCAAAGGTTGTCCCGGTGGTTCGGGACCATTGGCCACCTCACTGGGACCACCCATCCCTCTGATTCTGTAGACCAATAAATAGACCTGAGTTTGAATGCTGATCATGACTCCACGTGACGCTGCATGTGGGGTCACGTGTCTGAGACTCGATTTCCTCAATATGTAAAATGAATCTAATAATCATGTCTTACGGCGTACAACACCTTGTAGGCAAGATGTAGTTAACACCATGTCTGGTGGGTTCTTTATCTTCCTCCATGCCTCCTTGCCTATGAGGGAGGGAAGTCAGGGTATTTGGAACTAAGCCAAGCTAACAATTCACTGTGCCCTGTGGCCTCTTCCCCTGATTGCCCAAGAGCGTGTCAGGGGGTCAGGTTTGGCCAGACTCATGCAGGAGTGAAGACCAATGCCCAGGTCCTGTGGGCTTCCTCAAAATCATCGGCTTCTGCCCAAGACCGGTAAAGCCACAAGCAATACGACCGCATGGGTGCGAGAGGGAGAAACTGCGAGAAAAACTAAGAAACATGAGAACGTGAGTCCATTTTGTCAGATCTAAAAGCCGATAAAAGGAACTCAGAAAACACAAATATCTTTCATTTTTAGGAAGGCATTTTTGTGGAGCATAACATGACCCTTAATCTTACAAAATTAACTCAAAATGGCTTTGAAGGAAGTCTTACGTTGATATTGAAAAATTGTTAGAAAGCTCCTACACAGACAAATCGTATTCAAAGCAAGTAGGTGAATCATTTGTACCAAAAGAGGTTAACACAGCGAACTCATGAAAGAACTAGAAACCTATGAACATTTGAACCCCAAAGTTAAGAATCTCAGATACTTAAAAGTTACATAAACTAATAGCAGTATTATAATCATTTTCTCTTAAAAAATTGTATTCATCAAGACTTATCAAAGTTTTTGTTAGTTTCCTCTCCCTCCTAGAATGCCGAGTGTGTGGGGGCAGATTCCTGGTCTGTTTCATTCACGTCTCTGTCCCCAGCACCTTGGACAGTACCTGGCACAATGCAGTTACTCAATAAACACTGGTTATAGGAAAACGAAATCATCCGCTTATGAACCCCTTTCCTCTAGTGACGCATTGCCCTCTTTCTGCCAACCCAGAGACTGAAGAGGTGTGTGTACTGCTTAGGCTCTGAGCCTTGGGGATCAGGGATCCTACCACCTACCAGCTGGGTGACTTGAAGTAATTGACTTCACCTCTCTGAGCTTCAGGTTTCTTCAGCTTATTTTGAAATGTATTATCCCTTCTAAAGAGCATAACAAATATAACTTAAAGAACAATGATAAAAAGAACACCGGTGAAACAGCATTAGCAATAATAAGAAAAATAATAATTAGCTCCCAGTGCCCCTCCCCCATTGCATCCTTCTTCCTCCATACCTCCACTGAAAAGTAACCTGTAGCTTGAATTTTTTGGGGGGGAAGGAATTACTTGTTTTTCTTAATGTTTTGTATTTATTTTTGAGAGACAGAGAGAGAGACACTGCGAGCAGGGGAGGGTCAGAGAGAGAGGGAGACACAGAATCTGAAGCAGGCTCCAGGCTCTGAGCTGTCAGCACAGAGCCAGACGCGGGGCTCACACCCAGGAACTACAAGATCATGACCTGAGCCAAAGCTGGATGCCTAACCGACTGAGCCAACCAGGTGCACCAGGGGGAGGGAATTGTTATCTTGCCTTTATTTACTATTGTGTCACATCTCTGCATCTCTAAACAATACATTATCTTCGTTTTTGCCACTTTTTGCATTTTATAAACATAGGAATGAGCTCTTTACGATTCTCTGTGGTTTTAGATCAAAATTATGTCTTTCGGAGTCCTCCATGTTGAAGTATGCAGCTGCCATTGATTTATTGTCGCCGTTGACTGCCGTTCCGGGATGTGGGTACTCCGCACTGCACTTACCCATTCTGCTTATGATGGACCTTGGGGTTGACCCCAGCTCACTGCCTCACAAGCGATGCTACTAGGAGCATCATCATTTGTGTCCCCCAGAACCCACCTCCAGGATTGCATCCAAGGCACGCCCGAGCATGGAGTGGCTGGTCCACAGGCTGCATTCGTCACCTACCTCATGCGGTAAGGCCACCCTGTTTCCCAAAGTGGATTGTACTGGTTTTCAATCCCATCGACACTGGAGGAGCCATTCATGTTGCTGCACATTCTCATTTTAACGCTTGGAAGGAGACTATAGTTACCCATAAATTGGGTGCATTGACGCCTGCCTCAAAACTTTCCTGTAAGAATTCCATGGCGTCGTGCCCACCAAGGCTTATAGAGTAGGTCTGTCTTGGGCCCAAGAGACTTTTCCAGGGGCAGCAAGGGAAGCCTTGGGTCCAAACACAGTTGACCTCAGCTGCCTAAGTGTTGGAGAACTGTCCGTAACCGTCGGTCAGGAACAGTGCGCCCAGCCAGGCCCTCCGTAGATGTTGACTGAATCAATGAGGGACGGCTGAATGGACAGAGGTTCTCAACTGTAGGACCCACAGGTAGCACCAGGCTACACTTCCCCAGCCCGTAAGTCAGTCTAAGCTTTATAAATACTGCCTCGTTGATCCTCCTGAAGCCCTACAAGCAGGTACCACCATGATACCTATTCGGCAGGAGAGGAAACCAAGACAGAAATGACGTAACTCATCCAGGGCCACGTGGCAAGGAAGTTTACTCTAGAATGCATTGTACCACCTTTCTCCCCATCGGAACAGAAGACTTGACTCTCAGACCAAGATAAAAATGGAGATTTGTGAACTCAAAAAACCACGTATGCTATCACCAGGAAAGGAGTTAACCTACCAGCAAGACACACAGAGATGGCGTGAGGGTTTTGCCCTAGGGGGAGAGTGAGCGAGGCAGGCAGGAGACATGTTCTCAGGGAGGTGGGGAGTGCAGGAGTTAAGTGGAGTCAGATCGGATCTGCGCTGCAGTTGGAAGAACTCACTCCTGTGTGGGTAGGGAGCGAGAGAGCCAGAGTCAACGGTATTCCTTCGACCGCCCCATCCGTGTCCACCCCAGCGCGTGGGTGAGATGTGCCAGGCGTCAGCTGGTGTCTTTGCAGGAACTAATGCCAACCCGAGAACTAACTGCAGGGAGCTGGGAAGAGGGTGGGCAGGGTAAAGGGAAGCCACAGGGGAGGTGATGCTCCTGGGGACAGTTACTAGCCCCAGCCTGTGGGGCAGGAAGGGAGTCACTGCCAAATGCAGCACCAGGGACAGAAGACAAGGACCAGATGCCCCCTCCCTTCTCAACTTCCAGGCTCCTAGTGACCGACTCTCCTTGGGCAAATTGAACCAGAAGCCAGAGGGTGAGCGAGTCCAGTTTACCCAGGACTGTAGCCATCAAACAACCTTTGGGAGCACACAGCGGGTGGGGAAGAGTAAGGAAGGGGTCTGGCGGCGGACCTACCTGACATCCCTGCCCCTCTCATTTCCCATAGGCCTCCTCTCACCCACACCCCTCAACAATGGGGGTATGACGCTAGAGTTTAAAGACATTCATCGTAACACAACCTGGCAAGCCGATAGCTCCCCCGAGGCTCCTACAAACAGCAATCCATTCTAGCAGTGAGGAGCAAGAGCGCCCTGTTAGACCTGACTGAGAGACAGCACACTGGTCACCCAACTGGCACTGTCCGAGGACTTTTCATGAGTCAGTCTGACTTTGGAAAGTCCCCACCGCATTAGAAGAGATTCTGCTGCATGGGTCCCACACAGGGAGAAAGGCGGTGCAAAGGTAGAGATGGGTTCGTAGGGGTTATTCTGCAATGTTCCAAGATGACTCAGTGCATTCAGCTGCATCCCAAGGAAGCTGAGAGGATGAACCTCAAGGTCTCACACGACATCCGGAAACAGGAACAAAGCTTCTGTGGCTGCCGAGTGGGGAATGAGCTTGTAGAAAAGACAGTCCCGTGAAGCAGACACCACGGCCGGCCTGCTGCGGACACACGCCACGCTGGGGGTGACTGTGGTGCGTCACATTCCAGGGAAAGCGGTGCCGGAGCACCAACACACAGAGTCGAGGCCTTGGCCCTGCCACTTGCTATGGGGATGCCGCGACACCCACAGATGCGGGGGAGGGGAGCGCTGTGGGCAGAAAGTCTGCAGCTCTCTGCCCCCCATGGGTCTCGTCACTTGCAGACACTGCAGGACATGTTGGTCACACCTTTCTAGGAGTGGCCCACATCCAACAGCTGGTGGAGGCAGGAGGCCAAAGGCCTGGCCATCTTGGCCCACCTTGAAATCCTTTAAAGGGTCATACTAGGAGCGCCTGGGTGGCTCGGTCAGGTGAGCATCTGACTTCAGCTCAGGTCACGATCTCATGGTTCATGAGTTCAAGCCCCGCATTGGGCTGTGTGCTGACAGCTCAGAGCCTGGCGCCTGCTTCAGATTCTATGTCTCTCTCTCTCTGTCCATTCCCCACTTGTCATCTCTCTCTCTCTCTCTCTCAAAAATAAAAAAAATAAAAATTTTTAAATAATTAAGGGTCATTCTAGTTCCAGAGCTTTCCATGCAATCAACGAAAACTTGAAGCCCCAGCCACAGCCCTTTCCCTCCCTCCACCCCTGCATGCATCCCCTCCCTTCCAGGGCTTCTGATTGACAGCACTCCCTAAGACCCGCCCTGCAGGCACATCTCGGAGCCTGCTTCCCTGGGAGTTCTGAACATTGGCTAATGGTGTTGACCTTGGACAGCTTAATCTCATTAGGCCTTGGCTTCCTTTCTGAAAACTGGGGTCTCATCAGTTTGTCATGAACATTGAATAAGACAACGTATGGAAAGTGTGTAGTGCAGTGTTTAGCATACAGAAAGCACTCAATAATTGTCACCTGTTATTGCCTGAAGTCATTTTCCACCCCCTAACATAATGTCATGGTAGGAGGGGTTCTGCTGAAAGATAGTCATTTCTAGAAGCTCTAATTATATCTGGACATTGCTCATACCTACTTGTGGGGGTGGTGTCCCATGGGCCCTGGGCCCACCCCCTGCCTCTGGGTCTGGGAGGGGCCTTTGTGGACAGCACCAGTGGGCTCCCACGATCACCAGCTTCCAGCTGGGGTCAGCCAATGGTCACAGTTTTAACCCCGGGATGTTTGCCTTGGGCTGGACATGACCTCAACCAAGAATCACAGCTTCTCTCCAAGCAGCTGACTCCACAGGAGTGTCCCCTTCTGAGTTCCAGTAACTGCTACTTGCCCTTTAAATTTAGGAACCCTCCCCCCACTTGGCTATTACTATTCACAAAACACTCCCTAGCCCTTAGGTATCCATCCAACCCGCCCACACCTCTATAAATAGTCTCCTTTAACTTCCCTCTTATCACGCAATTTGTGTGGTACCATCTTTTCCTTTTAGGACCCGAGGCATTATTTTCACTCAACAAACTTCACTGAGCTCACGTTGCAAACTTTGCAAGCCAAACAATGTGTGGGACAGCTTCAGGAGCAGAAATCAACTCAGTCTTTAAAGGTGATAGCAAAGATGGGCCCCAGATCTTTGGGGCTGGAACAAGAAAAGTGGGTTCACTTACCTGGGAACACTGGACCCGAAGGTTCAATTCACACTGAGACCCTAATGAGCTACCCACAGTCTGCTTCTTTCAAAGGCATTTCCTAGGGGTGCTGGGGGAACAGGGGTGATCCTGCTCTTGGCTTTCTCCACCGAGCGCTGTGCAGAATTTAGATGTTGAAACCCAGTCAACATAAATTGTAGCTCCAATTATTTTTATAGGGCCAGCTGTTCTTTCCCCATAAATGAGGACTGGGGAGGAAGAGGGTAATGCTGAAGCCAAAGTTACTCATTTCTTGCTGGTGAATGTTAGGCAGTGTAACCCCTGGGTTGGAAAAGCATTTTGTGGTAGCACAGCCTTCCTGCATAATACCACTTACTGCCGCACTTGACGGACACCTGTGAGGGGCCAGGACCCCGGAACAGCCAAGTAGAAGAGAGTCAGCAAGGCAAATCCGCAGCCTATTTGTTCTGAAGCATGACACTTATTAATCCCAGGGGAGGAGGAGCCAACCTAATCCACCCCTGAAAGGGTCCAAAACAACCCACCCTTTTCCCTTTGGGGTAAACCTGTCCTTTGTCCAAGTTCCAACTTCCTTCCTGCAAAAGCACGAAGTTGAGATGGAAACAGTCAGTCCTGTTTATTTTGCCTGTATCCCCGGCCAGAGGAATGAGCACTGGACACAAGGCTGTGTTCCAAATCCAGCCGCTCTGAGATCTGGATGTGGGATCTGAGAATGTGGCTGCCTTTCCTCCGTGAAAGCTGCTGGCACCCGGAAAGTTTGGGGTGTCCGGTCCCTTGCCTTACAAGGCACCTTCCAAAGGCTAATCAGCCCATAGTGCCATTCCACCAGCCTCTTGCTACATCCATCTCAGGAACACAAAACAAAACAAAACAAAACAAAACACCGTAATAACTGGTAGGACTGATAGCGGTGGGAAGGTTATTGGTCAGGATAAAGGTTCAGGCACTATAGCAAAGGCCAAAATAAATGGGGCCTGAAAAAGATATGTTTATTTGGCCCCTCTGCGTTAGTCTGAGCATAAGTGATCGAGGGCTGTTGGGGTTTGCACTGGGTTTCTCTGCATCGGCCACATAAGGTTTCCCCACCACGATCTGAAAACGCTGCAGCTCCCTCAACCAGGGGGAACGGGATCAGAGGAAGAGGACGTCACAGCCCAGCTCTTCGATGGCCGCAACCAGGAAATCGCTTCCGTGACTCCTAACATCCCATTGGCTGCAATTCAGTCACATGGCTATGAGCGGCTGCAAAGGAGACTGGGAAATGTAGTCTTTTGCTGTGTGACCCTCTCCCCCTGCCGCAATTGGGCTTCTAGAAATAATTCTTTGCCAGTGGCGCAATCTAACACAGCCGTTGAAAGAAGAGATTTCGAAATCAGGCAGTCCAGGGCTTTTGATTCCCAGAGCCCCACATTTCTTTCTGTGGTCAATGGATACTGAGACAGAAATAGCTTCAGTGAGCTCTGTGGCCAGAAGAGAGAATGTGCAGATCAGGGGAAGATATTGGGAAGATGAAATAGAGCCTGACCCCAGAAGAGTGTGGGTGTCTATCTAGAGTCCTCTGGGCCCTGGGAAGCCATCAGAAGTGTTGTAACAGGAGAAGAGGAATCTAATCAAGGCATAATTGGAAAAGGGTGGTTTTAATGGACATTTCCTGGCTTAGGTGTGGTCCATGACAGCTTTGTGGACATTGAGCAAACCGCCTAGGCTCACAGCTTGCCATTAGTGTCCCCACGGTATAGGGCGGGGTCAGCTTTCCTTGGAAAGGACCAGAGAATCAATATTTAAAGCTGCGCACGCTAGAGGGTTGGGTTGCAAGGACTCAACTCAACTCTGCCATTGTAGTGCGACACAACCCTGGACAATATGTGAGCAAATGAACACAGCCGTGTGCCAATAAAACTTTATTTACTTAAACAGGCAGAAGGCCACATTTGGTCTACAGGCTATGGTTTGCCAATTTCTAGGAGAGAGGATTCTTTAAATATCTATGCCTTCTGCGGTAAAATGAAATCGCTAATCAATAAGAAGCTTGAGAATGTGCCCCACTGTCTTCTATACCTCTGTGCCTGCCCCCATATCCGGGGGCGGAGTCACAGCTTGTGGGGCCTTAAGTTTATACCATTCAGGGGTTCATTTAAGGAAAATACAATAAAAATACCAGTGGACAATCAAATATGTAAGTGATCATCTATTTAGCGTGAGAAAGAGACCACATGACATTTTCAAATGTCATACAAAATCCATTAAGATGAAATGGTATTTTTTATCAATAAACTGCCTAACATACTGTATAATATTGTCCCTGTGGGGGGGGGGGGCTGCATAGCCCATCTGTTTATGTAAACAATTAATCTTTAAAATCTCATTCACACTACAATTCAATCTTGCCTCCTGCCAGGTTTTTCCTCCACTCTCCACATATTTCTCGGGACAGGTGGCATCAGACAGGTTCATGCCACAGCCTGGGTAGTAGGCATATTCTAGAAGCCACCAAGACAGCCTAGCAATAACTATACACAGAATAACTGCAAACCGCAGGAAAATATACCGCTAAATCCAAACTAAACACATTACCAACTTAACTTCCCCTCCGAAGGATCCCAAAAATGCCTGAGGCCACAACTCACGGGAAGGAAACTAAAGGAGAGAGGAGGAATCTGGAGTAAAAGAGAGAAAGAGGTTTTAACCCTTCCTTCTGCGCTTTTGATGAAACTTACAGCCATGTTGAAACTTACAGCCACGTGCGTATGTTGCCGGGTTCTTCCCAGCAGAGGAAGGGGCTCACGGCAATAGGGGGTGCCTTGAAGTCTGCATCTGATACATCTGACTCTGTGCCCCAGGGTTTAACACACGGATATTTGCGCCAAAAACTGGCCCACGAGTCCGCGACTCCCAGACTCCTTTGCGACAGCTTTGTGCGCCACCCTAGAATGTCAGGCATCTCCACTGCAGAGGTTTTCCCGAAGACACGAAGTCTGAGCAGCCCACACTTCGTAACAAAACCAGGGGTATGCAAAGCAAGGGATTACGCTTTGGCTCCCAGGGGTCCCTGCGGGAAATATGTGTGTGTCCATTTTTAAAGACAAAAGAAAATGAACCTGCGAAACAACCCCACTGAAGAAAACTTGAACCTTGTTCCTAACAAAACCGGTACCAGGGTCCTCAAAGCAAGCATGCACCCCCACCGCCGCCCTGCCCCCCACTCCCCAGTTCCCATCCCCCACCCCGCACACCCAGGCATGCACGCTCAAAGAGGTTTCGAGTTCAGGTGTAGAGTTTGACGCTGTCTGTATCTGATGGGGCTTGGAAGTTGGAAGGAAAGAAGGGTCCGCCTCTCGGGTTAGGCAGCATCCGCAGATTTCGTTTCCTGGATTTTGCAAAGCGAGAAGATAAATTATTACTGAAAAGGTAGCAAACCAAAAACCAAGGCACTTGCTTCAAAGAGGGGATCTCGGAGACCTGGGAGGAAGGGATCTGTCTCAACTGCATGTTTCAAACTCCCGGAAGCGCTAACCCTCACAAACATCTGCCTCTGGCAGAAACTTAGCTGGACGTGGAGGAGGAGGCCTGGGGTTTCCACGGAGTACGTTTTCCCAAAGTGAGAGGCCTTTTCTACTACTGTCCAGACCGAGACCAAACAGAGCTCCGAAATCTTTTAGAGCAACATCAATGATTTGATTATGAAATGGTGGGGGGCATCGATGTGTTCGTTGAGAGAGAAACTGAGCCATTTTAACAGAGATGCCTACCTCTAAATAACAGCGGTCCGGACATGATGAAAGTTTCTTTTTGATGGAAGAAGAAATCTGGGTAAGTGGTCAAGACGTCGGAGCCTGGAAAGTGTCCGCTCCTCCCAGCTCGTGGCTCTGCCACCCTTAACGACTCGTGTCCCTTGTGACCCCAGCCGCTGCCCCAGCTCCTAACACAGAGTCGGCATTGCAGCTTTCCTTCGGAGAAGGGGATGGTGCAAAGGGAAGGATTTGGCTTCTTCCTTTCGAGGACATTACGTTGAAAACAACACATGATTTCTGCTTTGACTTACACATGGCTCCACCTCGCTGCAAGGCTGGCTGGAAAATATAAGCTTTATTCTAATGGGTCAAGTGTCTTGCTAAAATGTGGAGGCCTACAGGCAGGGAAGAGGGGGCACTGAGAAATATATAAGCGTCTCTGGCCGGGTAGTCAAAGGGGGCATTTTTGTAGGCGCTCATCAGCCCCACCAACCAATAATTCAGAGCTTGCTCTCTGGGCTCTCCGGGTTCGCTCTTGTAATTCGGTTACTGAATATATTTTTTGAGTGCCAACCACACCCCGGATGCTAGGGTGCGTCTTTAATGGGAGGACTACATGGATAAACAAAGAAATGAGTAAGGCTTTCAAAGGGCTATGTGTGCTGTTAGCATAACAAGGCATCAGTGTAGGAATGATGGTCATAGGGAGGGTGTGAGACTCTGCAATCCTGGAAGGCCTCTCTGAGGAGGGGACATTTCAGGAGAGATATGTGTACCTGATAATAGAGCCAGCTGGGGCGCCTGGGTGGCTCCATCGGTTAAGCATCCTAGTCTTGATTTCCACTCAGGTCACTACCTCACAGTTTGTGGGTTCAAGCCCCGCCTCAGGCTGTATGCTGACAGTGTGGAACCTGCTCACAATTCTCTCTCTTTCTCTCACTCTCTGCCTCTCCCCAACTCAACTTTTTCTCTTCCTCTCTCAAAAATAAATAAATAAACTTAAAAAACAATTTTTAAGGGGCACCTGGGCGGCGCAGTCGGTTATGTGTCTGACTCTTGATCTCAGCTTAGGTCATGATCTCACAGTCTGTGAGTTTGAGCCCTGCATCGGGCTCTGTGTTGATGGGATGGAGCCTGCTTGGGATTCTATCTCTCCTTCTCTCTGCCCGCCCCCACTCTCTATCTCTCTCTCTCAAAATAAATAAACTTAAAATTTTTTTAATTTTAAAAAAGAGCCAGCCATGTGAAGATATGGGAGCAGAGGGTTCTAGGCAGAGGAAACAGCCAGAGTTACAGGTCAGACGTGGGAATGAACAAAGATGGATCAAGGAACAGAAAGAAGGCCATGGTGGCTAAAGTGAGCACAGGGAAGAGGTATGAGCAATGAGGCTGAAGGGGGGTCAAGGACAGATCACGGGGAGCCTTGAAGGGCGTAGTAAAGAGCTTTCTAGGACTCTGATCCTTAAGTAGAGCCTGGCTAAGCTGACATTGCAGAAGTTGCTATGACTTTGAAAAGGAAGGAGCTAAGTAAGATGTGTTGGATTGTGAATTCCCGATTGGGTTTCACCAACATGTTTGTCCACTTTGTAGAGTGTTCTGTCCCCTAAGAAAACATTCCCGGGCTTTCTTGTCAGGCTCTTCCCATCAGAGCTCTCAGAAGAAATCGGAGCAGCTGGTGGTATCCCCACTTGACCAATCAGCATGGCACACCCCAGAAAGGTTAAGTGGCTCTCCACGATCACACCGCTAACAGGTGGTAGAAGAAAGACTGGAAACTTGTCTTCAGTTTCAAGGCAGTCTATCTCCTACCTGCTCCCAAGAGAAATCAAGCACGAAGAGAAACAAACAAAAGTAATGATGACTTCACTTGAACAAGATGTGTACATTTTTCTTATATAAATGCACACACACGATAGATAGATAGATAGATGATAGATATGGATAGACAGACGCAGAAGGATTTGTTCTTTAAATTTTTCTTAATGTTTATTTTTGAGAGAGAGCAAGAGACAGAGCGCAAGCAGGGAGGGGCAGAGAGAGAGGGAGACACAGATTCCGAAGCAGGCTCCAGGCTCCAAGCGGTCAGCACAGAGCCCGACGCAAGGCTCAAACCGCTAGATGGTGACCTGAGCTGAAGTCAGACACTTAACTGACTGAACCCCCCCAGGCGCCCCAAGGTTTTTGTGATTCCACTTCCCCGCGAGCACACAGACCGATAACACCACTGTTACCAGCCCTGCGGTGTCGAACTCTGTCCAAATCTTTTAAATAGTTTCTATATTAAGCTTTAAGTACTTGTTCTGAGTGTGCCACGTGTTTCTTCCTGGAACCTGACTGATACAAACCATCCGGCGGGGGAGAAAGTCACACCAAAATATCGTGTGTGATTCTCTGTGTGGTAGCGAACATATAAGGGATTCAAACATACATACGCACATGCGCGCGCACACACACTGTGTGTGTATAAAAATACGTGTCGGTGCCAGCAATTTGAATACTTGTGAAAGAAACTGCTATTCGTCTCCCCCTATCTATCCTCACCCTCTTTCTTTAGTAAGGGATTCCCCCAAATTTTCGATAGGCATATGGCCATCCAGCGAACGACTACATTTCCCAGACTCCCTTGCAGTTAGTTGTGGTCATGTGACTACATGCAGACCAATGGGATGTGAACAGACAGGAGCCTAAAGGCCTGACATCTGCCATTTCAGAGCTACCACCTCAGCCCTGATGGCTTATACTTGGATGATAGGAAAGAGAGAAACAAACGAGCTCATTAAATTATTATCAGTTTGGGTCTTTGGATTCGCAGTTGCACCTGTTCCTTGATTTATTCAGATACCAGGCTACGTCGGGGTGTTTGTGCTGAGGAAGAGAAAAGAATGTTCTCAAAGCCTCTGTGTGTGGAGAGTGGCAAGCATGGGAGGAAAGGACGTCAGCTTCCATCTCTGTTTCTTCCATCCTGGGATCCTGTGGCTCAGACGGCCTTCCTGTTGCTGCTCACTCTATCTCTCTGTAAAATACAGGAATCTTCCTGTCGTCAGGGTGGGCTTAGCAGAACAGTCATCCACATCGCTCAGGAGCAAGCATTGTAGTCCCGTGATGGGTTGTAATGAATGGGTGCCAGCAAGACACAGCCTGCGCTCTGAAGTCAGACAGCTTGTGTGCGAGTCCTAGCTCCGTCACGTACTAGCTTTTAAAAGAGATTAGTGGGATCTGTTTGATCCTAATTGATAAAAATGATTTGAGGGCCAAAGAAGAAAGTGCCTTCCAATTCTGAAAGCAGGTTAAATGGCACGGATCTGTCTCATGGCGGGAGATGATGGGGTGCGTGAACAGTCCTTGGGGGAGGTGGTCAGAGCCATCAACACCTTCCTCACCATTCTATTTATTGACTTCCTCTAGAATCAAGTGAGTAAGGAAGGATGGAATTACTCCAAGATTTGAATCAGCCCCGGCGTCGAGTCCTGCCTTTTGTTAAAGGGGTATCCTTGCTCCCTGGATATGCTAAGGCAATGATTCAAAGCAGATACGTCTGGGAGATGGCAGGACAGAGGGAAAGTGGTCCCAGCTAGAGCTCCAGGCAGAGTAAAGACAGAGGGAATTTCTGCCACACCAGAAAGAAGCACCTTGAGTGAGTCATCATAGATGCTTTCTTGCCGGGATTGCAGGGAAGGGTTAAACAGGAGGAGGCAATCAGAATCAGGCTCATCGTGGAGCTCAGGGACCAAGGGAGAAGTATTGATTTCCTCTGAGCCATTTCGGACTGACCCATTAGTTCAGGCTCACTGAAAAAGGTGGAAAATATGCAAGTCGCACTTGGCTGCATTTCCAATGCTCCCTTACTGGGACAATCCAATGTCTTCCAAATGAATGCATGGGGGAGGGGTTCAGAGTCGAGGAGGCTAGTGAGAAGTGGTCCGGGCACAAAAGAGATACTAACAGATGGGTCTGTGACATTCCCCTCTCCAGCCCTGGGGACCTAGTGGGTGCTCACTGAGTGTTGATCAACTCTTGAACTGAATACTGCACAGGAAGGAAGAGGCTGACAGTTGTTAGCCATATTATAGCTCTGAGCTGGTAGTCTAGGACCCAACCTTGAAGTTCTTACGTCTAACTCCCAGAGTGAAGCTGGATTCACAACCTTTTAACCTGGCCTGAAATCGTCGTGTTCATTACCAAAGTTGAGAGTCATATTTCATGGATTAGAACTCCATTTCTACCACTTGCTAGCAATACTTCCTTGAGCAGATGACTCAAACATTTCCAGACTTCATTTTTCCTATCTCTGTGAGAGAGATAATCCTAATACTACCTTATGGTTTGGTTTTACTTTTCAGATTAAATGATATCGCCCATGGGAAGTATTTGGCATAGAGATGGGTTTGTAGAAATGCTCAATATACTTTAACAACTTTATGAAGTTTTATATCTATCTTAGGGTAAAGTTTTTATATTTTTTTCCAGAGCTAAATTAGCACTAATCTGAAGGAGACTGTGATAAATTGGAGCCCTGAGACCAACCACTAAGAAAATAACTCAAAAAATTCAGTGAAAATGTCAACAGAAGAATTAAAATGGTACACCGAAAAAAAAACTTAACACAGAAGAAGGTAGTAATGGATGAACATCTCATCTTATGTCCTCATAGATCACTGGTGTCTTGTTGTCCTTGAAGGGATCAGTTGGGGGTTTATGGGTCACGGGATTCAACCAGTTGTAGTATAATTCAATCAGCGGGTCCAATCAGCTATGGTTAAAGAATCACAAAATCAGACCAGTGGTCCCTCAGAAAGAGACCCCATGGTTCATTGCCCGCCTGGACCAGCTGTGGATGGATGCTTCTGGAAGGAGACAGGGGCTCAGCATCTAAATACATCTGAAGCGGTGGCCTGATACTCTGTGATAAAGGTTTTGTTTCAGTAAAGAGCCGTGACACCGTGCCAAGGAGAGAGGAAGCAAACAGAAAAGTGGGCCCTACAAGGTGCGGGGAGGGAAAGAAAGCTCCAGCTCACTCTCAAGCCTGGGCCCTCCATCATCCCAATAGTGAGATCCATCCATCCAATGGAAGGGAAGACCGGGGTCTGGGAACTAAGGCTGGGGTTACGACGCAACCTCTTGGACCAACCTGGAAGTGGGTCTTGGGACGTTGGTTGGCCTGAGTGTCACGTGGCCATTGCCCACGTCGTCTCACCCTGGCTCTAGGCCATAGCGCTGCCCATTAGGCCTATTGCCTGACAAGCCACATTTTGTACCACGTGATGGTAGCTTCATGACTTTTGCTGATTAGACCCAATTGGACCACAGGCATGTAGCCGTATCTGGATCCGATACATCTTCATTGAGGAGGCCGCGTCGGTAGCTGGGGTCTGGAGTACAGCTTCCGAAACCCTCCACTCCCTTCTCCCTTACAGATCTGCCTCTCTCGCCTCCTAACTTCTGCTCACGATATTCCCACTTCGGAGAACACATTTCCTCCCCTTAATCTGGTGGTCTCCTGCCCCCAACACACACAGTGCACGCACACACACATACACACACCCTTCAGGTCTCCGATGAAATGGACGGCAGTAACTCTAGCACCAGAAAGAATTGAGGTCCAATCTCAGTGCAGCCTCTGACCGTGGCTCGTGGGCAAGTCAGGTGACCTCACTGGGTCTCGGTGTATTTGTCTATATAATAAGTATAGCAACACCCTGGGGGGGGTCTTTGAGCACTGCATTTCAAGAGTATGTGGAATTTGGCATGGTCTGCGGAACAAAGAAAGATCTCAGTAGATTACAATTCTGAGGACGATAATGGTGGAGGTGAAGATGCTGATGGGTGTCACGTGTCACCTCTTCTGGGACGCTTTCCCTGGTTGTGGCAAAGATGTCGTCCTCAGTGCTGCCCTGGTTCCCTGGGCGCTTGCCTGTCATAATACTGGTCATGCGGCCTTCCATTGACTGTTGACTCACTTCTTCTCCGGTAGACGGTAAATTCTTTGTGGGCAACAACTGTGTCCTATTTGCCATGACAGCTCTGGTACGCAGCCTAGGGGTTGACAGACCCTGGGTGCGAGGGCGTCCACCCAAAGACTTGGCCTCCTGAAGCACGTCCCTCATCTCCCCCATGGATTGGTAAGACCACGGGCTTTGGAATTATGTGGACTTGTGTATGTGTCTAGGATCCACCACACGCAAGCTGTGTGACCTAGGTCAAGTTACTTAACCTCTCTGTGTTTCATTCCTCTCCCCTATGAAACGGGGGTTAATAACAACTCCTACCCTATCAGGCTGTTGTGAACGTCAAGTAATGGAATAAATATGAAAAGGTCAGCCTATTCATCAAGTATTTATTGAGTACCAACTATGTGAAAGACGATATTCTAGAAGCCAGGGAAGGAACAGCACAGAGAAAGTTGCTGCCCTCCTTGAGGAAAGGCAGACCACAAACAAAGAGCCGAAAACATCGAAGCTTAGGAAGGAAACTCTAGATGGTAATGGGGTAGAGTTGGGGATAGCACTTAATAAATATTTATCATTGTCACTCACATCCCACAGGGGAAAACAGAGAAGAACCAAGCCTCGGGACCCTGGGGGGGTCAGCTCCCAGGCTCTTTCTCCAGTCGTGGGCAGCGGCTCGCTCTGGCTCCCATACCCCCGGAGCTGATTCCGCCTCCTCCTAGGGGGAAAGAGCAAAAGCCCACTTTTCAAGACACCTGTAGTAATCCTTGGTGGAATGTATCTGAAAAGATGCAGGAGAAATTCTTAAAATATATTTCCCTCCAACCACAATATATTCCATATGCTTGGCAACCATCGGGGAGGGAGCCTGGTGTACTCAGTGACCTCTGGTAAATGTTCCTCTCCCACACTGGGGAAATCCTTATCAGGGGGCTCTCCTACCTGACAGCTGGAAGGAATTTAGGAGAAAATGCAAAGTGCTCTCGCAAAGGAGGAATCAAAACCGCAAGAGGATCTGAGAGCTTCTCTCAAAGTGAAAGGGTTTAAGGCTTCAGGTTGCTGAACTTGGGGGGAAAGGAAGCTCGGGGAGGGGGGCATGGAGAGACCCTCCCCCACAAGGACTCTCTGTGCCCCCTTGGGAAGTTCGCTGGCCTCTTGTGCGCCTCGGGTTTCCCCGTTGGCAAAAGGGCTGTGAGCTCTACGTTTAGAAATCCACGAACCACAGAGGATCCATGATTTTCTGTGGGTCCGTCCTGCGGATGCCAGGCCGTGAGCCCTCAACGCCGGTCTGTTCCGGACTGTGAGTACAGGCGCTGAGGCCTCAGCTCCGTAAGTCAGCCACTGGCAAACCTGGCCTTAAGGGACACCGGCCCCACTCCCTGGAAGTGATCTGTGACAGCATATTCTATCGCTAACCTTGAAAGTCAGAACGAGGAGACTGACCAAGAAAATGAGAAGTGATGGCGTCAAGCGCTGGTACAGATGTGGGGGGCCGAGCAATCTCATTCTCCGTTGGTGGGAGTGTCAACGGGCAGAACCTACTGGACGGCGAGTTGATACCATGGGTTTTAAAAATAACCAGCTATTCCATTATTAGGAGATAATCCAGGGAAATCATTAAGAAGGTCTCCGAAGATTTAGGTATATTTATAGGATGAGTGTTTATAAAAGTGAGGAAAAAATGGGAAAATTGAATTATCCAGTGGGACCGAGTAGTCAATAAATAGAGCCATTTGATCAGCTATTTTATAATGTTTAATTGTTTGTGTATGTGTAATTATTTTTTAAGTTAATTTATTTATTTTGAGAGAGAGAGAAAAAGCATCAGGGAAGGGCAGAAAGGGAGGGATATAGAGAGAATCCCAAGCAGGCTCCATGGGTCAGCCCAGAGCCTGGTGAGGGGCTCCATCTCACAAACCATGAAATCATGACCTGAGCTGAAATCAAGAGTTGGAGGCTCAACTGACTAAGCCACCCAGGGGCCCGTGTATGCATAATTAATGTGAACGGGTTTCAAAATACATCATTAAATTGTTAAAAGCTAGTTACAAGCCTGCAGATCCTTCACAAGAGCTCATTTTAAATTGGTATCTAGATGTAGATACTTATCAGTACGCACAGATACAGACAGATGGAGATAGGTGGATAGGTGGACGGGATGGATGAGTGGATGGGTGAATTGGATGGGTGAGTGAAAGGATGGATGGATGGGTGGATGGATGGATGGATGGATGAATCAGTGGATGGGTGGATGGATGGATGGATGAGTCAGTGTGTGGATGGATGGATGGGTATATGGATGAATAGATGGATAGGTAGATAGGTACATAAATAGCATTATGGTTTAGATTTGTTTGGTAAGACCTTTAATTCACAGACACATAAGAAGCTATAGGACCCCAGAAGAGAGCATCTCTTCTGATGCCTTTCAGGGGAGGTTTATTCAAACACTGGCTGAATGAGGTTAAACAACTTGCCAGAAGCCACGCAGTTGGAATAGAATCAGAATTTGAACCAGGTAAGTCAGTTCCCAGACCCCAGACTGTTAACACCTTCATCAGCCCATTTTCTCACGAGGCCCAGCTTGGACCAGGAATGACACATTAGAATCTGGGGTCACCTTCACATGAGCCAAATCAACCTTAACATTTAGTACTACCCGCGGTCAACCCAAACACCTCCTGCCCCCGTAAGCTTCTCTGCTGTCTCTACTCTCAACATTGGCCTGGTAGGAAAGACCCCTGTGGACACTAAGAAAATCGGTCCATTGGGCTGATTGATCAATGGATGCTGGGACGTCTGGAACGTGTGCCTCCTCTCAGAGCCCCCGGACCACCATTTCTGGGATGGAGGCAGGAAACTGGGGGAACACCCTGCAGAGGGGTCCCACCCTGGGAGTAGCAGGGGAGAAAGTGAGAGATGTGAGTGCAGAGACTTGTGCCCCTGGGCAGATCACCTGTTAGCCTTTGTTGGCTCTGGGTGTGAAGCCAAGAGCAGGAGCGTTCTGAGGCTCGAAGGTTTCCATGCCTGATTAAGGATCCAGCCACAGCGGGGCTCTGTCTGGGCCAGTTCTCGGAGGCCCCGTGGGGTGGCCCTTTCCCAGTAGCATTCACTCCGAGGCCAGAAATCAGAGGCAGCTCTCAGTGCTGCGGAAACCCAGCAGAGTTCTCCACTTGGCTGCGCTTCCTTAGCGACCACGGATGACGGAAACCTGCGCCTGATTGTCAGTTCCAGGAAGACGTGGCCTTTGAGACCACTGGGGTCAAAGACCCCTCAAAGACAGTAAAATAAAAATGAAAACAACCTGCCGCGGGCTTAGGCATTCACAAAGCATGTCAAAACCCCTCACGCACTGATTCTTTGGAGGGCCTCGTCTTAATATGTCCATTTGGCAAAGGAGGAAACTGAGGCAACGGGAGGCTAAGGGTCACATAGCTGGACCCGGGACTCTGACTGCCCCCACCGAATGAAGCTGACAGAGCAGCGGGAGACAGAAATTAAGTGACTCTGGGTCTACCTGTTCAAGGTGAAGGTTATTATGCTCCAAGCGGTGCAGATTTCTCCGCCTCCCCGCCCCCTGCCCGCCAATGAGGAATGGACAAAGTCCCCATATCTCCCCCTTTCAGGTTGTTGGTTCTGAAATATTCCTTCTGAAACACCGTCTGCTCCTTCCACTGACTTCAAAAAACTCTTTGTGTGTGGAGAACACAGGAAAGGAGATGAGAGGTGTCCCTGGAAGTCACTGGAGTCAATCAGCCTCCCTCTGGAGGCTCTGAGGATAATCCACCTCAGAGGCCAGCAGGGGAAGGGCCAGAACGGAGGCCGTGGAGCTCTGGGCTCGGGTTTTCTCACCTCTATAACAGAAACTATTGCAGAAATAATGAGTAACGGACTAGTGAGGCTCAATGGGGAATCGTGCGCAAATCTTCAGCGTCTAGGAGGCGCTCAATAAATGCTTATTTCTGCACACGCCCTTCCTCCAATGCGAGAAGAGCCATGACCGTATTTACGGTGAAGCAATTTATTAAAGTCATTTCTGATTTCAATCCCAAATACCTTGAGGCCAAAGTTCGGCGTGGGGTGGGTGGGTGGGTCAGATCTTTGAGAATATATTGGGCTGAGGGGAGCAAACGGGTTGACCTTTTCCGAGCAAGAAGGCCAATTCCGTGCCTTTTTCTCCCATCCGCAGAGGCTCCCTCTGTCCCTGAAGTAATGGTGAAACACATGGCGTATATGGAGTGCATGCGGTCTCTTGGAATAAAATCAAACCGATACCTTATGGCTTTGGTTTTCCAATGTCTCATTATTTCATTAGCATTGAGAACAGAAGTACGAGGGAATCAAAATTCAAGAAGATGTCCGAGGCTTCTGCTGCTCAGATTTTAAACAGAGCGTGGTGCATATGCACAATTTTCTGGAATGCACGTACATAAGTACCACGATGCTCTTAAAGTCTGACTCATCGCTGCCCTCCAGTCACTTACCTATAACCCCACAGTAAGAACCCGGTTTCTTAGGTGTGCCGTGCTCTCTCCCAGCCCCTCGGGAAGGCTGTTCCCTCTGCCCAGGACAGCGGGTCTGCCCAACACCCCCATCTCCGTCCCCTCAGCCTTCAGATAACTCAGCCCCTTTGTCACTGCTTCCCAAAGCCTCCCCTGACCCTTCAGACTAGGTTAAAACCATTACCTGCTCCCACATCACCCAGTGTAGTCTCCAAAATGCGTCGCACCCTTGACATCATTAAACTGTATTCTGCACTCATTCGCCGTATCCATCGGAACAGCGGCCCTATGTCTCTTCAGCCCACAGCAGAATGTTTGTCCTAAATTGTCATTCAATTAATATATATATGTCCAGTCCCACCTGTATGAATTTACTATCGTAAAAACGAAACCCCAAGGGGAAGAAGCAATGGCTCCAAACCTCTAAAGAAAAAAAAGTTTCTCAAAATGAGCAAAGTGGGAAAAACATTTTTAACACGAATGTTTTGACAGATACCTCTTAAGTTTGCATTTTCCGAAACGTTCTTCCTCTGCCTGGGTCACCTTTCACTACGTCCCCGATTCCCGTCCTAATACCCAAACCAGGGAAAGGTCATAATTCACAGGAGTGCTATTTGCAGATTAAAATAAAAACAGCCACATTCTGCGAGTAACATTGACATTTGGCAAAACGTCCGGGCCAGAAAAAATATGTGAATGTCGGATGCTTCACAGGACGCAGTCAGATTCCTTTTCTTCTTCCAGAAATACAACAGGGCAGGCCACATTCTGGTTTGGATGTTGTCCCACTTCTGGAGTAAGGGAAAACACAATAAAAACCTGAACGATGATCTCATGGCCTCCTTGATTTGTCAAGATGCATCTCTTCTAAGTTTAAGTGGCTTTTTAATTTTTTTTTAAGGCTTGAGATGCTTCCAAAATATTTATAAAAAGCATCAGTCTCTTCAAAGATGGGAGGCAGTCACAGACCTCCAAGAAAGGAGACAGACATGGTTGTTTTGTGATCTCCAGGAAGGGGGTTATGGGGCGGGGGGAGTTGAGCAGAGAGTTTGGGGAGGTGAGGGGGGAGGGGAGGGGGTCTGAGCTGTGGAGGGAAATTGGAAGTTCAGATGCGCTGACTCTGGCACCATCAACTTGTCCTTTGGAATCCCGTGCTACCAAGGTTGACGTTTGCTTTTGAACCTCATTAACTGGCGGTAATGAGGTCTAACGCAGGAGGTTTAGCAAACAGGACCTAACGGTGCCCAAACCATATTCTTCTTCTAAATCTTCTTTCCCTCTTTATGGCATAGGTTCAAGAGGATACATTAACCGCTGTAAGGAAGAAAATTTTCACATATTGCCAAGTACCTTATGACCCCAAAGTAATTTCTGTTAACATTTTAATATATACCTTCCCTGTCACATCTAGATGTCTACACGCCCCCCCCCACACACACATTTATACTTATTTTACAAAAATTAGATATTATCGCAGGTAGTGTTTGGCCAACGGACTTGTCTGTTTTATTCTCTCTCGCTCTCTCTCTCTGTATCTCTTTTTTTGGTTAACGCCGATAGACCTGTGTTCTGAATCTGCCTGCCTTCCGCTCTGCATAAATTTGGAGACCTCACTTTCACACCCTGAGCTTCAGCTTTCTCCTCTGTGAACTGGGGACAAAAATAGCCCCCGCTCCATAAGGATATTGGAGGAGGAGCTCACATATTACCTGACAACTACTTAGCGCTCTGGAGAACTGTGTGTGTGCGTGTGCGTCCCTGTGTGTGTGTGTTTCCATAGAATTAAGCCATTCCCCACCTCCCACACACACACCCCATCATTTAAAAAGTTCTACATAAGGTGCCTGGGTGGCTCAGTGGGTTAATTGTCTTGACTTCAGCTCAGGTCATGATCTCACAGCTCGTGGGTTTGAACCTCGCATCAGGCTCTGTGCTGACAGCTCACAGCCTGGAATCTGCTTCGGATTCTGTGTCTCCCCTCTCTCTCTGCCCCTCCCCTACTTGCATTCCATTGGTCTGTCTCTCTCGCTCTCAGTAATAAACATTAAAAAATAATAAAAATAAAGTATTTTAAAACTTGTACATAAAATTCTATTATTTGCATGAGTGGTTTAATAAACCATCCCTTTCCATCAGACACGGGCTCATTTCAACACATTTAAAGCCCTTGATGTGGGGCGCCTGGGTGGCTCAGTCTGTTGAGTGTCCGAATTTGGCTCAGATCATAATCTCATTGTTCGTGGGTGGCTCAGTTGGTCGAGCATCCAGTTCAGCTCAGGTCATGATCTCATGGTTCATGGGTTCGAGCCCCACATCTGGCTCTGTGCTGACAGCTTGGAGCCTGGAGCCTGCTTCAGATTCTGTGTCTCCCTCTCTCTCTGACCTTCCCCTGCTTGTGCTGTCTTTCTCTGTCTCTCGAAAATAAATTTTAAAAAGCCATAAAAAAGTTTTAGAGCCCTTGATGTATTTAT